>BJCO01000747.1:0-16223 GCA_018326465.1 Flaveria floridana | reverse complement strand
AAAGAACCAAAAGCCTTTGAAGGCTTGCTTTAGATGTGGAAAAGAAGGTCATGTGCTAAAGAAGTGCCCTCAGGTTCAAAGGCAAGTTTCAGGAGGTAAAGATAACACAGGTTGCTTTTTAGGTTCAAAAGGTAAAAAGCACATATCTTTGAATGGTTAGATAAAGAATAATCTATCCAAACCTTCTCATGTGAAGCCGGTTTCACATGATTCAAAGATGAAAAAGATCAATGTTTCAAAAATAAAATCTCTGCCTTCGGGTCTTAAAAAGGAAATGATTTCCAAATTCAACTCTTTCAAATCAAAAGTAATTGAACAAAAACAAAATTGGAAAGTAAAACAAAAGGAAAAGGATAAAGAGATAAATAATGTTTCAAAAGAGTGTGTGCTTAAACAGTTCACATACACTGATGAAAAAGGAACTCCCAGGACCACGATGGCCTAGGTCTCCCTCTCTAATTAATCAGTTTATGAGTGCAGGAACAATTCAGGAGGCCTATCAGTAATCCATTTTACTGACTAAGATTGTTCCTAATTCTAATTTTAGACGGAACAAACATGTTATGGTTATGGTATCTCATCCACATTTTGGATCCTTATCTGCATTTTCACATCTCATTTCACAATCACTGCATTTCTCTTGATAGTTCATTTTTTATCCTTCGTTAGAGTAAAATGGAAGACAATTTCTTTGGTTATTTTTTTGTAAGTATAGAACGTGTACATAAATAAAATTTAGGGGGAGAGTAGTATAAAATAAAAGAACAAAAAATTTTTATTAGTTAAATTAGTTGCTTTAGGTTATAAAATACATAAAAACTGAGAACTTCATTTGGGATGACTGAGATATGATAGTATGTTTTCTTTGTATGATTGTTTGCATGACTTGTACTTTGTGAGAAATGATAGTAACTAATGTAGATGTCTGTATCTCTTAAAATTCTAAAATCTGAAAAAGACAGTTTCATTATATGATATGCTTGGTAGGCTCAGCCCAAAAACAAAGTAAACAGTGATCATGTGGCCAAACTAATTCTTCAAGAGCTCGGTAATAAGGATCATTCCCATGACATCTTGGCATGCACAAAGAAACAAATTCTTGTCAGAAACTAGTTGAGAGTTTTAAAATCTTTGTTCAGATTCCCCTAAAATCCCAAATCATCCTCACCCTAGCCCTGAAATAAGCACCTAGTTAACAAAAAAACACTTCTAGTTATGCTCTTTAGAAAAGCCTCTGTTTATAGTCACTTGTGACTCTTTCAGAATGTACAATAATAAAAAAATAAAGTGCGTGTTTATCTCCTCTGCTATGCGGAAGCATTGACCTGGAGTGATGATCTTCTCTATTATACGTGAGTATAGACCTGAAGCTCTCATCAGCACGCTCAGATGATCATCTCCTCTATTATACGGAAGTATAGACCTGGAGCCCTTATCATCTGTTTCTCCTTTAATAAATATCACAATGACTCTTACATCAAATGTCATCGTCGAAAGCTCCACCAAATACTTACGCATATATATGACATTCATAATGGTCCGTAAATGGTCATTGTCTATGTCCATCTACAGAAGAATCGAATCATCAAATCTCAATCTCTATGATTCTCAAATATCATTATCCTTGTACTTATCAGAAAAATATGATCTCGCATAGTCACTCTTTATACTCAATAAGCCTTGATGACGGGATAAGTTCTTTGCCAGATGTCTGTAGGAACCAAGTTATCTGAGCTTCTTTAATTGAACCTAAAACATGATAAAATCAGTTGCAGGTCACTTGTTGGAAAGAATAAGGCATGAGTTTAAATTGGAAAAACATACCAACAATCATTCTTGACTGTTTTGCCTATCAAAAACTTAAATTTTTTATTAGATTCTACATCAGTGTGATCTCACTAACTTGTCGATATTTAATTATATCTTTGTGCTTTAGTGTATCTTGAAAATATGATCTCATGATTAAATCAATTCTTGGTTTTCAAATTATTAACAAAAATATATGTATATATTATTTTTAGGTTAGAGTCTTATGATTAGATTTTATTAGTATTAAGTTTCTTGTTTTGTTTTTCAAATTATTTTTCAAGTATTCCATATTATGCTATTGAAACGATCTCATATTTTCATGCATTTCACGGGACATTGCACGCACAAAAGAACATGGTTTTGTTTGTTTATATTTACAGATAAACACGGGTTTATTTGTATTGTTAAAATGATCTAACATGAAATTTGTAGAATGTGTTTGTGTTTGTGGTGCAGATTTTGCTACATGTGATGGCCGATCATCAGTTGACCAAAGTACCTAACTAGAGAACCTGTTCTTCGATTCTGCAGAAGATACCGAGCTAGGATTCCTCCTCCTACATATTCTGAAGCATTTAAGTATAGAGGGTTGGAAAGGCTATTCTTGATCATTCCCAAAAGATGCACACGAAGAGAGGGAGCATACAAAAAGGGGGAGCTTGTGAGATGAAAGATCTTCAGTAACATATCATCAATCTAGGGGGAGATTGAAGATCATTTTTTTGTTTGACTTATGAGAGCTGAAGATGATACAAGACATTGATAATGATAGACTAAGGGGGAGTATTATTGGGTCTGAAAAGGATAGTCTATATTATCAACACAGTCAAAGTCAAAAAAAAGTTAACGTCACGGTCAAAGTCATCGGAAGACGCGTTGGAGACGAAGACCGAGACGAGCCGTTGAAGATACATTTGACTAGGAGTTTTATTGTTAATAAATATATTTGGTGTCAACAAAATATATTTAATCATGTTTTAGTTATTTTTATGTTTTATTTGTATTTTCCCTAATTAGTTAAAGTCTAGGAGCTTAATGCGTCATTAGTGAATATTATATTCACTATAAATAGTTAAGTAGTAATTAGGTTTTTTTGGAGCTTGAATGAGCCATTGATTGAAGGACTTTAACTTTTTTAATTTTTGTTGCAATCAATTTAGACCAAACAAGCGTTTATTGAGTTTTCATGAGGTGTTCATCATTATTCATCCATATTTTATAGTGTTTGATCTATATTGTTCACAAATATCATTGATATTTGGGTACTCAGTGGGATTTGTTTGAGTTTATTAATCAGTTGCACTGTTATCTCGATCAAGAGGACCTACATTAGTATTTGGCTTTGAAAGACTTTGACTTTAAAGCTTCAGAAAACTTCATATTTGGCTTCAGAAGAATTGGTCTTTTAGCTTCGGATGATTTTATACTTTGCATAATTCACTAAGCAATATCAAATCTTTCAAAGTACATTTCTAGTACTTCACATGTGTATGCTGAGAGTTCTTTGAGTTGATCTTTGGTTGCATCAGCCTCTAAGTGTAATCCTTACAAACTCCCCCTAGGCTGATGCTATCATAACTAAAGAGACATTTGATTATTGATCTTAATCTGTTATTATTGATCTTAATCTGTTAATAGTCCTTAACAGAATCAAGACCATTCCCTTCATTATTAGTTGGTCAGGATTCCTCAGACTCTCAAGGTATCTCCTCATGTCATAGAGATCATACAGAGGAAGATCAAGAATGTTTTGCCAGAAGTACATGTCTTGACTCCTTGATCTCTAGTGACATACCATCTGTCTAGGTTAGTAGCAAACACCCAGGACAAGATGGGTCTCTCAGTAGCAAGAGGCTCTACTACGAGTGGAATTTGCTAACCAGCCTCTTCCTGAGCAACCTCAGCATGTTCTAAACCATCCTGAGGTGCACTGGTGGATGCCGTGGACTTCTTCTTCTTCTTGTTCCTTCTAATGGTCATCCTTTTCCTCTTTCTATATTTTAACTAAGAAGACTAGACTGAAGTACCAGATTGTTCTTGTTTGTCTTTCTCAGTTGGGTCCTTGTCCTTCACAGGCTTAGAAGGAGAAGAATCAGGACCCTGTTGTGGATCATAAGATGAAGCTTGCTATGATGCAGCACTAGATCTAGGTTGTGTTGTCTCTTGGGGTTCAACCTTGACCTTAACTTTAAATGCAACCTGACTTGGTGAAGAATGCAAGTCAACCAGCTCACCCCCTTTTGATTTTCTGTTTATCACTTTAATATGCTCATCCATGGTGGATAGAGACATTGGACCAAGTCTCCTTCCGAAGAATCCATACAGCTTCAAGAAGCTCATCATCTTTAGTCTATGAGCAGACTTCTTCAGATTTACTATGATGGTGGCTCTTAACTTTGTAGCCTCTTACCTCACTATCTTCTTATAAGCTTTTTGCTCTTTTAGTACTTTTTACTCAAGCTTCTTGAGATATTCAAACTCAATGTATTCATATGATAAGGGAAAGAGGTCTGCTGACTGATAGGGACCTGTGGCACTCAGATAGGTTATCATATTTTGCCTGTCTTGTTTCCTATGTACCTGATTTGGTTGCTCAGTAGTCACAGCCTCTACCTCGGGACTTTCCTGAACTGGGGAGAGAGTAGGAGCTTTGTATAGTCTTTTCCTTCTCCTTTCTTCCTTGATTTTGAGGAGTAATTCTATATCCTTAGCCTCCTTTCTCTCCTTTGACAACTCATTATCAAGTAGTTCATTTAGTTCTTCTAAGGGAAAAGTGATGAGTTCATCAATGTTATAGTTCCTTGTCCCTAGATAGTTCAATCTGGCTGCCCTTAACTCATCATCTTGAGTGTTTGACCTGAGACAACCCTGATTGCAAATTCCATGAAGCCAGGGGTCTCCCTTAAACACTCTCCTCTTATCTTCCTCTTCCTCTCTCTCTATCTTTCTTTCTCTCTTTCTCTTCCTACTCCTCAATCTCCTTAGAGGTTAACTTTATCTTCCCTTTGTCACTCACAAGCCTGTGTGTCTTAATAGGAAAGAGCTTTGGCCTTTATTGAATTGTTATGTACTTGAGCTCTGGCCAGAAGGAGGATGGAGACACCTTCACCAGCTGGTGCCATACTGAGGGTAATAAGTGTTGAAGTAGTTCTAGTCTCAAGGTTCAAAGGCTGAACTACTGGGCCTTCAGCCAAGGTTTCCCCTTTGAAACTAATCTTAGGGTCATCTCAACATCCAGTTGACCAACAGTCCTGCCTGCTAGCCTTTATCTATATAGCTTGGTTCTCCTCTTAAACTCTTCAAGCACCCTGTCTTGAATCCTATCAACTAACCTTACAGCTTGCCTACGTTGACTTGGGTTGGCAAGTGGGTGGTCAACTAGATAGGTGCTCTTATAGTATGTCAGGTTGTAGAAGTTGAATATTTCTTATTGTCCCTGAGACCTAGAGATTACTAGGGCTCTCCTTTTAGTATCATACCTCCATCCCATTATTGGATTTTCAGCAGGGTGAGATGGAGTATGCATTGCCCTTAGTAGAACCTCTTCAAACCAGCTTTGAATGAGCAAGTCCACATCAATGTGGACCTGAGGAGGTTGTTGAGTCCTCCATGTCCATACTCTAGGTGGAACTCCCAGGTTTTGTAAGGTGGAACTCCCAGGTTCTGTAATTACAGCTAGGACTTTCTCCCCCTTTTGGTAGTATCACCCTCTTGCATAGGGGAGCTAAGTATTAGATCCACTACATCCACAGGTTCTTGTGGGCCTGGTTGAGTTCTCCTTATGAGTCTCTCAATAACTTGCCCTTGAGACCGATGATCTCAAGTTGCTGATTATTAACCCTTCTTTATAATGTAGCTACCTGAGATTCCTGGTGACTCACCTTTGAAACTAAATAGGTGCATGTTCTTGACAGTTTTTGCACCTTTAGTTGCAGACTTACCTCATATTTATCAGAAGAATCATGGGGGGATGAGAGAATAGGACCAAGGTCTTTTTGCTCATTACCATCATAGAGTTCTTGGCTACTGGATTTCCCTTGCACCATGTCAGCTTCAATAGAAGTGTTAATGGGATGTGTTTCCATGGTTGAGGTCTTAATGATGTAGTCACTTGCAGAAGTGAGAGCCTCTTCCATATGGACTTCCTGAACAGGTTTAGGGAGGTCCATATCAGTTTGGTTTGGATGATGTGGGCTAGATATAGGTAATACAGGAGCACTCACCTCTCCTTGATAAGGGGTGGAGAAGAAAGACTCATGGTACTCATTGAAACCCATATCTTCATCATCATAGAATTCAAGGTTTAGGATTGGTTGGTTGAGATCTAAAGGCTGGGGATGGTAGCTTTCTCTAAAGGTTGGTCACTAGAGTTTTGATACTCAGAGTGAAGGCTTAAGGGTGGTGTAGTGAGCTCATCAGGCTGAGCATGAGGAACCTTAGTACTGATCAAAGAAATGAAGGGAATGGTCTGCTCCTTAGGAGAAGTAGGAGCTCTAGTGTCCACTTCTTCCTGCATGGGTGAGTGAATGGGGCGTGCACATCCTGAGTAGTTTGTGTAGGGGTTTGTTTGGATCTTTTTGAGTAGGTGAGGATAATTTATGGCTTTATGGGTGGTGCAGATGTAGATGGTATGGGTTCAACATTGACTTGTATTGCCAAGTTGTCACCTTGATATTTCCCTGAGAAGCCCATAGTGGACTTTCTTATTATCTTGCAGATATCGGGCTTCATCTGTCCCAATTTAAGAGTGTTACATATTTCCCTTAACTGTTAGCCTAGTTCAAAGTTAAGAATATATTGAACGTATCTTGGGAACATGTAATACTCTAAGGAGTCCAAGTTAAACTGAGAGTACCTAAACTTGACCCTTTAAACCATCATATGGACTATATAGGATAGGTCCTCAGGAATTTAGTCCCAATCTCCATGCTTGTTAAAAAAAGAGTGGATGACCACATGGAGGTGGTACTTCTATTGGGAGGAAACCTTACCCTTTTTAAAGGTTCTTACTAAGTAGTCCCCTTCGTAGCCCATCTGCCGGAATGAGTTGTTAACAACAGATTTTAGGAAAGAAGATTCTCCTTCTTTATCATCAAGATTCAGATGAGAGTTGATGGTGGCTCGAGTGATGAAAATGGTCTTCCCCTACACTATGGTAGACAACGCCTTTGCAGGACTGGTTAAGGGTGGTCAATACAACTAGTCTCATAATAAGGAGAGTGTTGGAACACTTAACAGATCAAATAGGAAACATGGTTTTTATCAAAGATAATAAGAACACAAGTATGTAATAAGACAGAACAAAAGAACAAGAACAATATAAGTATGGTTTTCAAGAATGATGTATATTGCTCTTAAGTTCTATTACAAGTGTTACAAAGCATAAGATAAGATACAAGGACCTGAGATACTATATACTACATCCTATAGCCGGCTATACTTTGAAAGCCAGTTGGAAACAGTAATCTAGACAACAAGATCAATGTACAATCAAAAGGCAGATTGCCTTTTGACTTGTGACTATGACATGCCATAACTTACATCCTAATATATTACAAAGGATAAAAGTTACAAAGTAGAAAGTTACAGACTCTAAACCTTACTCTATAGTTGTAAAAGCATGGACCTTTACCTGACCTATACATCTTGGTGAGTCTTCAGAGTTGCAACGGAAAGTGGGCTAGCTTTATGCAAAAGTTGATCAGAGAAAGCATGTCTTCTTTGTCTTCGAAAGAAATCAGTATTCACTTCATTGGCTTCGGAAGACTTTGTCTTTGAAGCTTCGAAAGACTTCATCTTTGGCTTCGGAAGATTTGGTCTTTGGCTTCAGAATATTTGGTCTTTGGCTTCGGAAGATTTTATACTTAGAATATTTTCCTATGAAGAGTGTTAAACTTTCGAAGTAACTTCTACCTTGTACATCAGTGCATGCATGCTAGAAGTTCTTTGGTTGCTTTGGTTGCATCAGCCTTTCTAATATAACCTTACAGCCTTCTCACCATCCAAGATGACCTCTTGGCAGGTCCTTTAGAATTGTAAAAGTTGATCTATATACAAGGGAGGGTCTATTGTGAGTGCGATGAGGTAGTTTGATTGAGATAAGAAGCGCTAAACATCTGAGAAAACAGGATCTTTCTCAGATGACAACAGAGCAACTTGGTTGTTTTGCTTATGTAACTGCATGGAAAAACCGGGTTGGTTCCTGGGATCAAGGTTGGCCATTTTGAGTAGCTTAAAGATGAAGGAAGGAAAAAACAAAGGCAGTTTATTGGTGAATTTAGGTTAAGAACTTTTCTAGATGAAGAGAAGATAAAAGAGGGGGAACCATTAAAGTTATATTTATATGAACTGGATTTGAGATAAAGTTAATGCGAAAGGATAAACATTAAAATCACGATGTCAGTCCCACATGAACTGGATTTGAGACAAAGTTAATGCGAAAGGATAAACATTAAAATCAGGATGTCAGTCCCAACTCTGAAATAGTGACTAAAAGATAGTTTTCTTGAAAGTCGAAAATCTTCCGAAGGCAATTTTTTTCAGAAGTTTGAGAAAACTTCCGAATCCAATTTGACTTCAGAGGATATTCCTTAGCTTGATAAAAATTTGCATTGGAAGAAAAATACTTAGAGTACGTTTTCCTAAGAGATATATTTAGTTTCAGAAGATATTAAACTTTAGAGGTTTTAGTCAATGGATAATAAAGGTTCTGAGACTTAAATGCTTTCGGAAGAAAATTGTCCTTCAAAACATATAAGTACTTAGAAGCATATTTAAGCTTCAGAAGATATATCATAATTTCTTCAAAAGGTAAATGTCTTAAAGTAGTTATTGGGTTTGAAGACATAATGTTCTTTCGAAGACAACTTAATTTCTTCAAGAGAAAATATATCTTAAATTTTAAGAACTCTAAGGAATATCATTTTGAAAATTTTCTTCCAAAGTAAATTGGGCTTATATAGGTGATGATATAGGTAACTTTAGACACATATAATTAAAAATAATTTTATGTTTAGTTTAAGAAAAATCTACTCAAAGTTATTCATCCTAATAGCTGATACAAGATACTTAAATCTCTGCCCATCAAAAGCTTTTATAAACAGATCAGCATATTATTCATTTATGTTAACTTTGACTAGCTTTATCAATCCCCTTTTAGAATTATCTCTAATCAAACCTGATGTTGATGTGTTTTATCTTTGAGTGCTACATAAGGTTATCTATAATAGAGATAACACTATTGTTGTCAATATGGATGGTAGTCTCTTTGAAGGTAAATACATAGTCCAACATCTGATTCCGAATCCAAAGCACTTGAGCAAAGCAGCTTGCAGTAGCAATGTATTCAGCTAACCAGGTGTGACAACTTGGGGTTAGCTTGATATATTGCACAAGTGAATGTAGCAAACATTATATCCGGCCTGCTGGCTGTGAGGCACATTAGAGACCTAATCATAGCCCTATAGAGAGATGTTCATCAACGCCCCCCCTCAAGGTCAGGTCTTAGGGAACAGTTTCTAGCTATGGGTGTTTTTTCAACCTTACACTCAATCAGAGGAACTTGATCTTGAGAACAGTGATCTCAAGTTGCTGGTCATTGACCCATCTTTGTAAGGTAGCCACCTGAGATTCAAGGTGACTTACCTTTGAAACTAAATAGGCGCATTTTCTTCATAGTTTTTGCACCTTTAGTTGTAGACTCCCTTCATCTTGATAAGAAGAATCATAGGGTATGAGAGAATAGAACCAAAATCTTCTTTCTCATCACCGGAGTTCTTGGCTGATGGATTTCACCTACACCTTGACAGCTTCAAGAGAAGTGTCAATGAGCTGCGTTTCCATGGTTAAGGCTATAATGATGTAATCACTTATAGAAGTGAGAGCCTCTTCCATTTGCACTTTCTAAACAAGTTTAAGGAGGTCCACCTCAGTTTGGGTTGGATGATGTAGGCTGGATATAGGTGATTCAGGAGCACTAATCGCTCCTTAAGCAAGAGTGGAGAAGAGAGACTCATGGTACTAACTGAAATCCATATCTTTATCATCATAGAATTCAAGGTTTGGGATTGGTTGGTTAAGGTATAAAGGCTGGGGATGGAAAATTTTCCCTAAAGGTTGATCACTAGGGTTTTGAGACTCTAAGTGAAGGCTTAAGGCTGGTGTTGGAGCTCTTCAGGCTAAGCATGAGGAACCTTAGCACTTATTGAAGAAATGATAGGAGCGGTTTGCTCCTCAGGAGAAGTAGGAGCTCTAGTGTTCCACTTCTTCCTACATGGGTGAGTGTATGAGGGCCTGCACATCCTGAGTAGTTTGTGTAGGGTTCTTTTATATTTTCTTGAGTAGGTGATGGTGATTTGTGGCTGTGTGGGTGGTGCAGATGTAGAAGGTGTGGGTTTAACATTGGCTTGTGTTGCCAAGTAGTCACCTTAAGCAATGAGCTCTAACATGTTTGGGACCAGGGCTATTTCTACCCCTAAGAAGCCCACAATGGACTTTCTCATTGTATTAAAGATGTTGGGCTTCATCTATCCTAGTTTAAGAGTTTTACCTGTTCCCCTTAACTGTGAGCCCAGTTCACAGTTAAGAATGTGTTGAACATATCTATGGAACATATAATACTCTAAGGAGTCCAAGTTTACAAGAAAATTTGTATGAACAAATTAAGATTACCTAAACTTAACTCCTTGAACCATTCCATGGACTATGTAGGAAAGGTCCTCATGATTCTGATCCTAACCTCTATGCTTGTTGGATAGAGAGTGGATGACCACATAAAGGATGTACTTCCATTTGAAGGAAACCTTTCCTTTCTTGAAGGTTATGACTGAGTAGTCCCCTTCATAGCCTATCTGCGGGAATGAGTTGTTTACAGTAGATATGGGGAAGGACAAGTCTCCTTATTCATGATCAATCCTCAGATGAGAGTTGATGGTGGCTGGATTGATGATAATTTTTCTCCCCTCCACTATGGCAGACAGTGCATTCTCACCATCCAAGATGACCTCTTGGCAGGTCCTCCAGAACTTTAACAGTTCCTTCATACAATAGAGGGTCGATTGTGAGTGAAGTGAGGTAGTTTGATAAAGCTAAGAAATGGTAAGCATCTTAGAAACCTGGATCCTTCTCAGACGTTAACAGAGCAACTTGATTATGTTACCAATGTAACTGCATGGTAAAATTGGGTTGGTTTCGAGGATCAAGGTTGGCCATTTTTGAGTAGCTTTGAAATCAATAAAGGTAAGAACAAAGCGATTTGTAGGTGAATTTAGGTTATGAACTTTTGTAGATGATGAAGAAAGTGAAAGAGGGGGAACCATTAAAGGTATATTTATATGAACTGGATTTGAGACAAAGTTAATGCAAAATGATAAACTTTGAAATCCAGATGTCAGTTCCACCTTCAAAAAGTTCTCAAATAGGTACTTTTCTTGGAAGTCGAAAATCTTCCGAAGGTAATTTGTCTTTACAAGTTCTGAGAAAACTTTTGAAGCCATTTTGACTTTGAAAAATATTCCTTAGCTTGACAAAAATTAGCTTCGGAAGAAAAAAATACTTAGAGTATTTTTACTTCAGAGATAAATCTGGTTTCGGAAGATTTTGAATCTAAGAAGTGTTATTCAATAATGAATAAAGCTTCTGAGGCTTAATTACTTTCGAAAGAAAATCGTCCTTCAAAACATATAAGTACTTAGAAGCATATTTAAGCTTCGGAAGATATATCAAAACTTCTTCCAAATGTAAATGTCTTAGAAGTAGTTATTGGATTTGAAGACATAATGTTCTTCCGAATACATCTTAATGTTTTTCGAGAGAAAATATATATTAAATTTTAGAACTCTAAGAATATCATTTTGAAAATTTTCTTCCAAAGTAAACTGAGATTATATAGGTGATGATATAGAAAACTTTAGACACATATCATTAAAAATAATTTTGAGTTTAGTTTAAAAAAAATCTACTCAAAGTTAATCATCCCAATGGCTGATACAAGATACTTAAATCTCTGCTCCTCAAAAGCTTTTATGAACAAATCAGCATATTATTCATTTGTGTTAACGTTGACTACTTTTATCAATCTTTTTTTCAAAATTATCTCTAATCAAACGATACCTAATATTGATGTGTTTTGTCTTTGAGTGCTGCACAGGATTCTCTATAATAGAGATAGCATTGTTGTTGTCTATATAGATGGGAGTCTCTTTGAAATTGAATCCAAAGTCCAGCATCAGATTTTGAATCCAAAGCACTTGAACACAACAGATTGCAGTAGCAATGTATTCAGCTTTAGCAGTTGATACAAACATACATGACAGTTTCTTGCATTGCCATCAGACTATCCTTCCACCAAGGAATTAAAATCCCTAAGATGTAGACTTTGTAGTCATGTTGCAGCCACCATAGTCACTATCTGTATAAGCATACAAATTGAAGTCATAATTTTTTAGATACTAAAGGCCCAATTTGGGAGCACCTTTGAGTTATCTAAGAATTCTCTTAACAGCAACGAGGTGTGACATCTTGGGGTTAGCTTGATATCTTGCACAAATTCACGTAGCAAATATGATATTAGACCTGCTAGCTATGAGGAACATGAAGGACCCAATCATAGCACTGTAAAGATGTTCATCAACACACTCCCTGCAAGATCAGGTCCTAGGGAGTGGTTTTTGGCTATAGGTGTCTTTGCAACCTTACACTCAGTCAAATGAAATCTGGTAAGTATGTCTTGTACATACTTTGACTGGATTATGAAGATCCTGTTGTCAACCTGTTTTACTTGAATTCCTAGAAAGAAATTGCGTTCCCCCATTGCACTCATTTCAAATCTATTTTTATCACCTTCTCAAAGTCTTTACAGAGCCTTAGATTAGTTGACCCAAAGATAATGTCATCTATATAAACTTGAACCAACATCAAGTCATGAACCAACATCAAGTCATTTCGTGTTCCTTTAATAAAGAGTGTTCTATTAATAGTACCCCTCTTATAGCCATGCTGAACAAGGTAATTAGATATTGTATCATATCACTTTTTTGGAGCTTGGTGCATCCTATAAAGAGTTTTATAAAGCTTACAGACTATGAATCTAAGGATCAAGCATGGAATTATCAGGTTAGACTGTACGAATAGTGATCGCGGAGTTATTATTACTCATTGTTTAATTGATTGATTGTTGAAATAACAATTATAATATAAAACAATGAAGAACAATTCAGATAAATGTAAAAAAATGAACGTAATAAAGAACAAACGCGTTTGATTCAAAAGTTTTTCATTAATACTGATTAATTGATTACAAATGAATGAATAATGATGATATGAATGATTGCTAAGGTTCTAATGATGATGATTTGGTTTATATTGTTGTGATTGTTGTTAGGGTTACTAGGGCTTGTTGATGGGTAACAAATCATTGCAATCAGTAGCAATCCGTACCTAAAAGTGTGCATCTATGCCTTGTATTTATAGGCTTAGGATTTTACTATTAGGGTAACAGTAACTTTCTTATCGAGGTAAGAAAGTTAGTTAGATAATGTCTTGATGTGACGTTCTCTGACTAAAGTGAAGTCATCCGCAGATGTTGACTTCATGACATCACTTTAGTGTTTGACTTGTTAACTTATACTTGGGTGTACAATCGAGTTTTATTCTTCTGTAGGAACTAAGTCTTCTGCGGGACTTTTGTTCTTCAGTAGGAACTAAGTCTTCCGTAGGACTTTTGTTCTTCAGTGGGACTTGTGCTATTCGCAAGACTTTTCCGTAGGACTTTGGTCTTCCATAGGAGATTATCCTTCCATAGGACTTTGGTCTTCCGTAAGAGTTGTCGACTTGACTTCATATGCATCAATTTGTTCTTCCGCAGAAGATCATCAAAAGCACAGTTCCTTGTTGTTTTAGAGGATATCTACGGAACAACATTCTGTTCATCCGTAGATAGTTCTTACACTTGGTTAATTGGTAAAATTGACCAAGACTGATGTTATACCTAGAATCACATGTATAAATAAACACATATAATACATGGGTTAACCTATACATATATATTGCATTACAAGATGATGAAAGAGTACAAGAATTCATTACAAAGATTAATTAAAGTTCTAATCCTATACACAAGATCTTATCCTAACAATACTCCCTATTAGGCTTAGACACTTCTAATCTGCTCTTCATAATTGATAATTCCTTGACTCTTGCCACCATCTTTTTATTGAAATATGACATAACTTCCTTTTGATCATCAAATTTGAATTTGATCTCCCATGGGCTTATCTTATTCAAAGTCAAAATTTAATCCAAGAATGTCTTCTTCTATTGTTAAAGTTGTAACAAGACTGTTATTGTTTACAACTTTCAGCTTATCTTCATCTGATATTCTTAATTTAGCGATAAATGGGATTTCAGATCCCATCAGCTGGTCAGCTTCATATATTCTTCTTTTGTAAGCCTTGACATGCAGCTTGTCAATCACCTGAATTCAGTACACATATAAGCATAGATCATGTTATGCTTGTTCATCATTGAGCTTTGGGAAGTATTTGTCATGCACATAAGAAATGTAGCTCGGATGCAAAATTTTAATCTCCAATGGATCAAAAATTCTTATGCTAGGAGCTTTCTTCTTCTCTTCATTTCTTTGCAGCACCAGCTCCTTTGTCTTCTTAACATATCCTATTTCTATGATAGGGTGTGTATATTGATTTCCTTCAAAGTTTTTGACTGGTTCTATAAGTTTGTTTGTATGTCCAACTCTTATAAAAAATTCATCATTCACAATGTTTAAAGAGCTGGATCTTGGCCTTCTTTCTTTTTCTTTTCTCTTCTTGTGCTCTTCATATTCTCTTTTGGCTTCTTTCAGCACATCATCTGTGAACTTTGTCAACATTTTTCCAACCATCACTGAGAAATCTCTTCCTCTTGGATGAACTTGATAGTTTGTGATTGGTATGCTTTGTAGCCTTTTGATGTTGACATCTGGGAGAGAAACGACTAGTTCTATCAATGGGAAGTACTGAATCATCCCAGATGCCCTCTTGATGATGGCACAATCCTATTCTGGATCAAATTTCTATACTATGATCTGATAGTTTTCAGCAGACATGGGAGTTGTGATGTGATCAAAGAGTTGAATCAATGTTGATTTTTGTTCTGTTATCTCTCTCATAGTTGTTCCCAGAGGCCATATTTTGCTAAGGAGAACATCTCTTGCATCTCTGATCAGTTTCTCCTTGCCTTAAAACATATCTTTGCTTTCCATAACTATGGGCTCAGAAGGAGTAGATTAATGACCATGGCTTTGAGTTGCGGTTTTAGTTCTGAATCTTACTTCCATTTCTAACTCAAATTTCATTGCATATTCCATTATTTTTCTGAGCTCCTTGACAGATCTATCTTTTAATTCATGAAACTTATAGTTGCGGATTTGCAAACAACAAACCATATTGTATCTATTAAGCCTTTTTATGTCACCATGGCTCAGTTCTTGTTTAAGCTTTTCAATTGCTTGGAACTTGATGAAAGCATCATAGTTGCAACCTAGAATCATCAAACTGGCCATATCATAATCTTGAATAGCTTGCTTCATTTCATCCATATTCCATCCTTTCTATGACATCGTATGGAAATCCTTTGTTAATTAGGTTCATAAACATGGTAGATTCAGGTCTTTCTTCTAGGATGTTTTTTGTTGTAAGAAGGTCTTCAGATAATGTTGTTTCAATGGCTTTTGGGGATTCTTCTTTTGTTAATTCTTCCCATTCAGCATCACTTTCGTCCTTCTTGTATTCAATTGCCTTTAAAGTGGACAAATCAGCTGATGGGGTGTGCTCAGGAGATATGGTTCCTATTCTCTGGGGGGATTCTTCAACTTGAATGATCTCCGTTTGAATTTTTGCCAGAGACTTCCTTTTCCTGTTGTATTGAATGATGGGGGCCAATTGTTTCTTTGCAAGAGCTACTAATGATGTTGGTTGTTATGAAACTTCTTTTGTTTGTTGAGAAGCAGATTCAAACACATATATCTTTGTCTTTAAGGCATCTATCTCCTCATCATTTGCTTACACAAGTTCAGCTTGTTCAGAGAGAGTGTTTTTGGCTTTGTTAATTTCTAAAACAAGCTGCTCCTTCTCTGTCTTCTCCTTTTCCACAGACTCTTTTAATTCTCTCACTAATTGGTGTAGAGCATGTTGGATTCTTTATGCCCAAGACACATAGAATATTGATGTGGTTAGTACGTCATGATCCAAGTCAGGTCATACCCAATAACAAGTTTAACAAACACTAATATGTATTTAATTGATGATATGATCATGCAATTAAATCATAGCACCAATTTAGAAAATGGGTTTTCTAAATAAATTGTATGTGAGAAAGAACAACTTATAAGGATATTTTGTTCATGAACATTATTTGTA
>BJCO01000746.1:0-18716 GCA_018326465.1 Flaveria floridana | reverse complement strand
TTTCCCTCCATTTTTAAAAAACTCCACCATTTTTATAACGTTTTTAACTTTTTTGTATGACGTTATTTTTTTAAACAAATTACACCATTAAATAGATCGTTTTAATATCTTTAATTTGAGTATAGTCTTGCTATATTTTTTTAAAAAAAAATTTAACGTTCGTTTTGGACCACTAGTTTTACCACTGTAACTCTAACTTACAATGGTGATGTGGCTTGCTGTGGACCACTAGTTGGGTTAATGGGTTATCGCAATAAACAAGGGTTAACATTTAATCCCTTCCATATATATATATATATATATATATATATATATATATATTTATATATTTATCCTGGTGGTCCATTGAATTATGACCAAAATATCGGTATCTTGAACATGTTTCTTTTTAGGTTGTCTTTGTATAACACACAAAACACACACACACACGTGTGTGTGTTTTGTGTAAATTCAGTGGATTGCAATAGTCAATTGTAGCCACTCAAATTAAAGATGTGATTAGTACTGACTTAAAAACAGTATCATTTGTCTAATCAAAGATAATTTTAAGAAAAAAGAGCACAACTAAATTTCGAATTCAAATATTTAATTTTTCGGTTTTCTAAATATAGTTAAGTGGCTTGCACATTATTTTCTTTGATTTTGTTAATTACACACCAAATCAGTTTTATTATACCAACTTATAAATGTACTAAAATAAATGTAATTACAACTAGCTTCGTGACTACAAAATATTACTACTAAAGTCTAAATTAAACTAAAAGTTAACACTTTTATATAATTCATTTTCTAAATCAGTTGAATTTTATAAAAAAAAATATAAGTTTAATAGCAAATATACGTACTATGTGATAAAATGTTAAATGATCAGAACCTGACTTGTTTTATTTACTGGTGATCGAATACACACTCTATACTTTACAAATATTATTCAACTTTTAAAATAATTACACATATATGCACACTGTATAATTTAAACTTACAAAGTTTAATACATAACTTAGTATATAGTACTTGGCTTGTAACGACCCCTAAACTACAAATCCAAGTACTAGCTTCCCAAATTTACCTATAAAATGGACAAGTTTGATGTTTTTTTTGGAATATTAAAAGGGTCAAATGTGCATATGAGCAACCAACTAATTACCATACATCATCACCGACACATAAACTATACATGCAGTTCGTATAACATGTCTTGCAAGGTCGTATGAGTGTTATAATTATTAATATTACGTGTCCAACTAACAAAAAAACGACTAGTCATGTGAGAACGCACACCACTGGCAGGCATAAGGCGAGGGTGCATGGCCTATTTTCACCCAACGATCTACACTAGAGATCGACGGTAGAGTACATATGATAGCACCCTATTAAAAAATAATAAACAATAGTGGTCCTTTATTTATGCTTTTTTCCTGTTTATGACATTGTTCTTATCTTATACGTAATACGTACCACATTAATATATAATAAATGCACTTGTAATATATATGACCCCAAGCAACCCTGGTCCATATATGTAAGCATCTAGAGCCAAAAGTCCAGCTGTTCCTCTCTTTGGTAGCTTATGTTTCACCACATATTTTGATCTCTGATCAACCACATACCCAGCTTTTGATTCTGACTCTTAATTAACCTTTGAAGATTAATCATCATGAGTCAGTGCGTACCAACATGGGACGTTGAACTTGAAGATGATCATCATAACACTATTAGTACTGGCCTTCTGAAGCCCTCCCAGTTACCAGCTGCACCTCCTTCTAACTCCATGTCTTCCAATCTTCATGTTCCCATGTAAGCAACAAGCAGTAGCTCTTTCGATCTCTCTCTCTCTCTCTCTCTCTCTCTATATATATATATATATATACGCATAACACATTAACACATGTATGTGTGTGAGTCTATATATATATATCACAAACGAACTCATGACCCTACTTTTTCTATACATATACTCTAAATATATACTATGTTAATTATGATGACCATAAATATATTGATCTGCAACTATTGCATGATATCAAATTCTAGTGTTTTATTCTTGCTGTATTAGATTATTTTGGTTACGTGGTACGTAGCTCAAAAATCTATAAAAGGACATTTAGGGGCTTTGACCCAATTGCATTGTTGCTAATTATGAATTTGATTTTCTACATATTATCATTCTCATCACTATTTTATGTCAAATAATCTTCAATTATATATCGTCTGGTTTTGTTATAATTGCAAGTACTTTGCCCTTAATTAAATAACTAATAATATCTCATTTTCTAAGAACTGTGACTCACACTCTCGGGTTTACTTTTAATCTATTTAAATTTCAATCTATCACATGTCAGAATTTAAACTCTATATTTTAAAAAAAATATTTGACTATTATCATTAAAATACCAATTGGCAATTAAATTCATTTGGTGACAATCTATAGAATAATCATTTATATGTTCTTTAATTTTTGACTTATGTGAATTTGTATATTAATTATTTGTATTTTCTTGCAGAGTAGATTACGAAGTGGCTGAATTAACATGGAAAGATGGACAAGTAGCCATGCAAGGCTTAGGTCCACCGCGCGTGGCGTACAAACCCCATGCCGACACCGCTAATATGAGCTGGAATAACCCACGCGCCGCCGAAACCCTCGAGACAATAGTCAACCAAGCCACCCACTGCAAACCGCATAAAGATCCCTATGCCGTAGAGCTGGTTCCATGGCTGGACCATCACACCTCCGCGGTTGCAGCCGGTAGCGTTAGTGCGTCGGCCGCAATGACCATGGACGCGTTGGTGCCTCACGCGCTGCCGTCTGCAACCAACGGCGACCGGACGGCTTGCTCCACGCGCGTGGGATCATGCAGCAGTGACCAGTCGGGCGATCATGGTGGTGGCACGGTGGCGCGTGAGTGTCGGGACCAGAGTGTGAGTGGAAGTGAGACTTTTAGTAGCCGACAGTTGACGGGTGAAAGGGAATTGGGTGTGAGAGGGTTCACGTCAACTTCCATGGGGTCGCCGGAGAAATCCACATCCCCCGATGAGCATGACTCCGTTTCTCACAGTAGGCCGCAGGTATACATACAGTTTTACAAGTGATTTATTTGCTTTTTCGTTTTTTAAACATCATATTTATATCCTAACAATTTTATTAAATTATATGTGAAAGCAAATGTTATTTTCTATGAGATATCAAGTATATTTCTTATCATTTGTCTATTTAGTTATATAATACTAATTAATAACTTTAGTATGTTTAGTGGATAGTATTATGTGTTTAAATAGTGTGTTGTATTCATATTTATTTTTTTTAAACTAACTTTTTTTATTTTATTTTAACCTACTACTTTTATATTTTTTTAACAATTTAATCCTAATTTTTTTATTTCATATTTGATCCCATACTTTTTATATTACACAATTTTTTTATTTTGCGTTTCCGTCTAAATTCTACGAATAACACACCGCAACACATGTGTGTAATTCAATATTTTTACCCTTATTTTTTTCCAGTTTAACGAATTTATCGCAGATTGACTTACTTATTGTTTAATATGTTTTGCGTTTATCTTACGTGGTTCAACGTTTTTACACTTACTTTTTGTTTGATTTTATTCTCTTCGTTTTTTATTTCCTTTTTAATACGAGTTTTTTTATGTTAGTGGTCACTCGCGGTTGTGTGACATTGGTGGTAACTGACACGATTTTACGGGCCCCCGTGCAACGCAGGGGGCTTAATACTAGTTATTATTCATTTTCAAAATAAATGCACCTTCACACTTAACACCTAAGTATGATCAGATTTAACTCTTTGATTATATTGAAGGTTAAATTGTAGAATAATCATTTCATTATATTTGTATATAAGTAACTAAAATTATTGTACTGATACAACTATTGTTTAAAAGATGGAACCGGAAGAAAAGAAGAAAGGAATTAAAGGAAAATCTTCAATTTCAACTAAAAGAAGTAGAGCGGCTGCCATTCATAATCAATCTGAACGGGTAACTATCACGGTTTTTAATTTATTATTTTTAATGATACTCATTTTTGGTTTGAATTAATTTTTTTGATTATAAGTTGGAGTTTGACGGAATTGATATATTAATCATTTAGAGACGAAGAAACAAGATCAATCAGAAGATGAAGACACTACAAATGCTTGTACCGAATGCTAATAAGGTATTGACCACTATATATCTATTCTTCTAACATCTTTCATTATGTTTTTTTATATAAAACAAACAAGCATTTTTAGTAAAATATCACTTGTATTTTTACAATGATAACGTTTATCTTTTTTTACTGTTTAGACAGATAAAGCATCAATACTTGATGAAGTGATCGAATACCTAAAGCAATTACAAGCTCAAATTCATATGATGGGTAGGATGAGCATGTCGCCTATGATGATGCCATTAGCAATGCAACAACCACTACTTCAAATGGCCATGATAAACCCCATGGGAATGGGAATGGGTATGGGGATGGGGATGGGAATGGGAATGGGAATGAGTATGCCCGGAGTCATGGACTTAAATGCCATCGGTAGTAGCCGCCCCAATATCCAAATGTCACCGGTCTTCCATCCTTCCGCCTTCATGCAACCGATGATGGGGTCGTGGGATATGCACGCTACCGGAGATCGAGTTCAAAACCATACTGATCCAATGGCTGCCTTGCTTGCATGCCAATCACAGGTAGTTAACTAAAGAAAAAAATAGAAATTACTTCCATGGCAAGTTTTATTTTTATTTTTTTTCAAATCTTATTGTCTTATAAAATAATACTCAACTGAATTAAACATTATGGTTGCAGCCAATGACTACGGAAGGTTACAATAGAATGCTTGCTTTGTATCAGCAAATGCATAACCAATCTTGCTACTCTGGTCTCAAGAATTGAAATTGTAAATGCTTTATTTTAATTTTATTATTTTTAGTTAATATGATATTTTGATTAAATATAATTAATTTTATGTCGACGTAACGTGTATCTATGGCATATAATAAAACAAGGGTTTTGAATGACACATGTCATCAAAATTGTTCAAGATGTTTGATTTGATTATTTTCGTTTCATGTTTCATTGTATCTTACATTCCTTGAAATATATAACGTATCACAAGAAGGTAACAAGCACATGTCCAGACTGCCCTTATTCTCTAATTACTAGCAAAGGAATTAAAATGCACTGTTACTCAAACGAGACACTAAATGAGGCCGCAAGGTTTTAAATTTTCATTTCAGAACGAAGCAAATGGATTTCCGACTTAGCTTCTCGTTTCACTAGAACCAATCAATCAAACCTATGTTCCTCATACTTTTTAACGACCATAATCTAAGCGTAGTATACTTCAATTTAAATCAACTTCATGTCTTAAATGAGATTTAAACCCAACACGATAACACCTCTTGGGTGAGAGTCATACATCTTTATGTTAGACTATCCTAGTGATTGTTTATGTTCTTTCGACTTGGACCTTAGCTTCAAACCATCCTTTTCCTTCCCGGATTCAATTCCTTGACGACGCAACCTTGTTAAATAAAACTTCACGTGTTAACTGATGACATCTGATGTGAGTGAATCAAAGCTAATTTCTGTCGATAAATCTAGTTACACCTTATGTCAAATATAATATTAACAATCTTTTTAATTCTTAGAAAGAAGAATAAACTAGAACTTGTTGGAATCGTAACCTTGTCATAAAAGATTAAAGCATTTTAAAAGTATAAATAGTTAGTATTTTGTATGTGAAACTATGGGTCAAGTAAACTTGTATATAGATATGGGTCGAGTAAGTGTATCAGATAAGTCAAGCGTCGGTTAGTAATCACAGTAGTTATTTGGCGCCAATAACCGCCAGGTACGATGGATATAAATGCCCCTTATATCTTAACATTTGACCGTTTGAATATATGTAATGCTATGATATTTTACCATCAAAACTTAGAAAAATAATAAAATATGCAAGATTGTTTTACTATTTATACCCATAACCAAACCACATACTTAGTTATTGGTTTCTCTGCTGACTTGCTAATGTTTATCAGACACAACAGTCTATTAAATAAAGAAATGTAGACTGATATAAAAGCAAAAAGAAGATGCATTAATATAATTGGGAAAAAAAATTCAAAAGGTTTTGGTTAAAATATCAACCAGATAATATCTACATAAAGAATCAAACCATTGCAAAATTCAAGCATGTACCTTTATCATCGTCGTCGTCGTCGTCATACATTTCGATCTCCTCCTCCTCCTCATCTTCTTCTTCTTCTTCGTCCATCCTGCTTGTATTACCTTTGTCATTGTCTTTTAAACCAGTATTCAATACAATACTTCCACCTCCTCATTTCTCCATATCCTTTCTCAATTCTTCCATGTTTTCTTTCCTGCGTTCTTCCTCAAATCGTTCTTTCTCTTCCCGCCTTTTGTCTAGCTTGGCTCTACACGATAACCATCTTGTAATTTATAGCCAATCAAGTTGTACTATAAAACAAAAAATGAACAAGCATTCCGGGTTGCCAATTTAAGGATTAAACTACTAAATTAAGACGCATAAACTATAGACTTGCTTTCATGAGTCCCATTTACTCGAAAATAAGATCAGTTCATCATACTATTAGCATATAATATATCAGTTCAGCTATTATTGTATTGGTATTATTCAGATTAATATTATATCATAATAAAACAATTTTAGAGCAAATGTGTGTATGAAATTAACAAAAAAGAGAGTCTGGAAATACTTGTATGTTTCCATGTACTCGTCTGCACTTGCTTGAATAGCTTTAAAGAAGGCATCCATCCCAGCACCAGATACTGCTGAAACTCCAACAGCCCTTAGATTCTTATAGAATTCATCCAAGCAAGAGAAAGACTATGACTCAAAGTTGATGGGTATGAGCTGTCAGATTCTAGTGCAGCATGGAACACCTCAAAATCTTCCATCCACTGATCATATACCGCAACAAAAAGTAAGTGCTTATACTATCCAATCAGAAAGATATGAGTGCACCATAGGAAAATCGAATGACATATGATACCACTACCGGAAAACTAGAGAAGCGATTTCAACCATTTACCTATAAATAAGTCTATTTGGGTAATGTTTTATGTCTATTTTTACAAGTCAAAATGAGGGTTAAACTAAAGAATTATACTAAAAAACGGGCCAATGGGTAGAGAACACAGAGAGTCTCTAATCATATTCAGCACAAAGATTATTTATTAGACAAAAGGATGAAAAAGTGTTCATGGATCAGACAGACCAGCACACAAGGTTATTTGTTTTGACCCATCCAATTTGCCTAACCACTATGAGAAAACACACACTAGAAGGATTATTGTACAAGAATTTTTCACCTCCAATGCAAACTGGTGCTAAATGACATCTGTCTTGTTGAAAACCACAACCAAGGGCAAATGGGTCTTATAAAGGATGCTACAAGCATAAAGCATGTTGCTGATAAAAGTATTTGAACTCTCTGCACGAGGTGTATCAACGACATACGCAATCACAGTTGGAAAAGTCGAAGCAAAAGCCTCAGCAATAATTGCTCCTGATGTGAGCCAGGTGAATATTTCAATCTGACCAAGGGTATCGACAAGAACATAATCAAGATCATCTGCTCGCCTCTCAATTACTTGTATCACCTAACGTCACAACACTACTATTAAAAATCATCCAAAAAGCGTTACAAAAGAAAAATGCATACACGATTACCTCATCAAATTTTGTGGCGAACAAGTTGAGTGAAGTCAATATTCCCCCCATTAGGTCCAAAATTGAATTGTTTCATGACTTCTTTGTAGCGAACGGTGTCTCTTATGTCAATATTGGCCCCAAATGGGAGAGTCATGACAGCTGGATCAACATTCATCACATAACCCCTTGTGTTGGAAGCTTGTGTATGACAAACAGTTCGGTGAAGGAATGTTGTTTTCCACTTCCTAAGTATTAAAAAATATCTACTAAACAAGAAAAGTACAAAAAATACTCAAAACTAGTGTTAAAAAGGTTCAAGAAACATGATTCCTGCCATCCCTACAACAATGATTATGACCTGTTTCTTCTTAAAACTTGTTGCCCCAGAGGAAAAATTGTCTATCTGCAACTTCTCCATCGACATGGTAATATCATCCTTCACTTCACCATTTGACTAGCAAGTGGCAACATTTTCAAAAAGAAAGCATACAAAGTTAAATATAGATATAATACGCACACGTGCACGCGCACACACACATATTGAAATGAATTATAAAAAGGGGTTGATTCTTTTACATTGATTCCAGATGAATTTGTAGAGTCGGGTGTCATTTTTGATGCAGCTTGATCTGATGTTTTGTAGTTTGACTATGAATCAATTACCATAAAAAATAATTCTTCCAAATTACTACAAAGGAGTTAATAGAAAAGGGTGTGAGAGCTAAGCATTAGGTTGAAGCTCCTAATGGTTGTCCAAACTAGTTTAATAGTTTTTCTATAAATTAAATACATAAAGGGGCATGTAGTGGCTGCAAGTTCTATTAGTATGCGTCTTAAGAGTGAAATAGTAACAATTTTATGGTTTGCATACTTCAAGATTATACGCAAAGCATATTGTAACATCTATGAGATTCAATTGTGACTAATCATTAAATATGATACTAATTTCACCGCAAATAGTTAGGATAAATCGATGCTGTGGTTTTTTAACCGTATCTTTGAAACAGTGTGGAAATCAAGAACGAAAGACCGAAAAGAAGATAATCAAATTAACTTTTTTGTACAAGTGCTTCATACCTAAAGTAACAGCGTGAGTAAATTGGTTAGAAATTACGGTTTGACATACGAATTATGCAAATACAACATGCGCATAAGCATAAGAATTGAATTAATGAAGACCCATCGAAAACCCATTTACCTGATTGGCTTTGGATGAAAACAATCTCTGAACCAAAGAGAGGAAGAAAATATGTACCCTTTTACTACTCTGTTTTTGGTGACTATATATTTACATTATTAAAACTAAAATTTTCAACAAATCGAAATTTACAACTTTGGCCTCTCATATCTCAAATTCGCAATGTTGTCCAACTCGTGGAAGGATAGAAGTGTAAATTACTAAAGAAAAATATCAAATGTAAAAGCATATTGTTTCCTTTTTTGTCAAGTGGTTCCTCCCCCTCACCAAACCTTTTGAAAATTTTCTTCTGCACACAAACAAACCCCTAATTTCTCGTATCAATTTCACAAATAAAATCCCTAATTTTCTCGATCTACTTCTTACAACACACTCACAAACAATGGAATCAAAGCGTCAATTGATTGATTCTCTCACATCTCACATCGCTCTCTACAATTCCCACTTACCATCTTCTTCATCTTCATCATCATCATCATCAAACCCTAACCCTAACCCTAGATCTTCAATACTCAAATGGTTCTCATCACTCACTCCTCGCCAACGACAGTCTCACCTCACCATCGTCGATAAAACATTCACTCAGCTGTTAATCCAATTGCAATTCAAAGTAAAGAACAACGGGCATGGTACCTTCATCATCCTCCCTGACATCCCTTCTTCTTCATCAAATCCTGATACCCCCAGCTTCTGTTTCCGGAAATCTTATGGCTTGTTACTGAGAAGTAGCCAGCTTTCGGAGCCGGAGAAGCGGATTCGCGAAACTGTACAGCTGTTTGATTCTAAAGAAGGTGAGAATTTGGGTTCTTGTTGCTGCAGTTGTTTGGATTCTGTTACTGTTAGTAGCGATTTTGTTGAAAATGTGGATGCTTTTGTGGAGGTTATGGATGGGGTTTCAAATGGGGAGTTTTTGAGAGGTGAAGAGAGTGTGTTGTTGGGATCAATGGATTGGGCGGAGTTGAATTGGTTAAAGGCGAAAGGTTATTATAGTGTGGAGGCATTTGTGGCTAATAGATTGGAGCTGGCTTTGAGGTTGTCATGGTTGCATTTGAATGTTGGTAAAAAGAGAGGGGTGAAACTGAAAGAGAAGTCAGTTTGTGCAGCCGCAGGTGTGGCGGCAAATGTGTATTGGAGAAAGATGGGGTGTGTGGATTGGTGGATGAAGTTGGATGATCAAACAAAGAAGAAAATTTTCAGAATAATATTGGGAAAAGCTGCAAGATTGTTGGTACTTTTCTGTCAACTCCTTTGCTGTTATCATCTACTGTGCATGTTTATCTAGCAACCTTGTTGAAACAATGGCCTGTTTGCGGCTGGAAAAAAGTAGTTTCAATGCTAAATGTTGTGTTATATTAAGATTGATTTGTGTCAGTACATTTGACTAGGCTGGAACTTAAGGTAGTCCAAGTAAATTGAGGATTTGATTTACTTGTTATGCTTCTTTTATGTTTCTCTTATTTGTTGCGGAGGAATGATATATGATTTTGCAATTTCAGACTCATGATATTTTAAATGGAAGAAGCAGTAGCATGGAGGATGAGTTGCAGACCACTTGTGGGAGAGAGAAACAATCCTTGAGATATGACCATTCTAGCTGGAACCTAGAATCCATTGATACTCTTAAAGGAAAAGATTTTGAATCTGGGATGACTCTGTTTATTCCTCCATCTAATAAATCATCTTCAGTAGCCCACAAGTTTAATCACCTGTTAGTTGTTGGTGAGATTTCAACATTGTTACTATCATTTGACCATGGACAATTTAATGAGGATGCACTGTTCTTTAGCTCGTTGGAGGCTGTAAGTACAGTTTCAGATCGTGTATTAAGGAGATTGCGAGGTTTGCTCATGGTTGTTTCACTTGATTTCACAAAACTTGAGCTCCTTGAAGATCTAAACTCAACCAAATCTGTGAAGAAATCAAAATCAAAGGCGAAATCTATTTCTGGTAAGAAAGGGAAATCACCTGATGTGAAAAAACCAATTCCATTTCAAATAACTGAAAAGAGTAGTTCCAATTCTGACAAGCCTACCAAGGTGAACTTTCTTTAGCTGCATGTTATATGTGTTTTACTGTTTTTGTAGTCAGAGGTGGTAATGTCAACCATTTTGGATTACATTGTCTCACTAATGGGTCAAATTGGTCATTGAGGCGAACATGTCATGTGGCCACGTGGGTTGAAGTTGACCAAAGTGCTTTTACTTGCATACAACCTCCTAAACCTCTCTAATTAAAGGAATTAGACTATTCTCGTAATAATATTGATTCTTATTCATATTTAATGCATTAATTATCTGTTTCTTTTTGAATAAACAAGTGCTTTCGCTTAACCCAACCCATGATATTATTCTTTTGCTTATTTGGACCCAACCCACTTCACCGCTCTGTTTCTTCTTAACCTTGAATGGGTTGTTGGCTTCTAACTTTTCAGGGGATATCTCAGGACGAAGAGAATAAATTGGATATTCAAGAAATGGATAATAAAAGTGAGATTGTGTCCACTTCAGTAGAAATGGTTGTGCTTTTTGTATGTGAATTATGGTTCCTATGTTTTATGATGGTGAATGGTTTGTAACTCATCGATCGTTATCAGGAACATGGTGATGGAGTAAATATCGCAACAGTCCAAAGCACCTCAAAGAAGAATAAGAGAGCAAGAAAGAAACATAAGAAGGATGTCATGAATAACCAACTAAAAAGTACCATTTCTCAGACTGCCCCTGTGAAAGTATCTGAAAATCCAGACACCAAAATTTTTCCCGATGACACAAATGTTGTTGACAGCGATCCAGTAGAAGCTAATGTATCACCTGCTACCATGCCTACTTTAACTAACAGTAATGTTATTGAAAGTCATCATGTTGATGTGATTGTCCATGAGCATGTAAAGGAAATGGAAACACAACCTTTAGTTACCAGCAAGGAAAAGATAGAACCAAAGCCGGTAGTTGTTCATGATGGTGCACCTGTGAGCTATTCTGGAAATCCGCCCAACGAGTGGCCCGCTGCATCACCTCAATTGTCATTTGTCCACCAATCTGGCTTTGTTCACACAGTCGGGCTTTGTTCCCACGATAATCACTGGGTCAGAGAAGATGATTTCGCTGTTTCCGGATTGGATTATAGTCAATATTTTGGTGGCGGTGTGATGTATTGGGATTCTTATGATCACCCAGTGGCTGGTTTTTCAAGACCACCTTCTTTGAGTTCAGATGACAGCTCATGGGCTTGGCAGGAAGCTGATATGAAACGAACTGTTGATGATATGGTTGCCTTTTCATCTTCTTATAGCACAAACGGGCTGACATCGCCATCTGCTACGTCTTTCTGCTCGCCTTTTGACCCGCTTGGCTATGTTTTACCCAGTGAGGTATCTGGGAAAGTGCTTCATTCATCTTCCACAATGAAGGATTTATCTGAAGAAAACGTTACGGGTTCTTTAGCCAATTACCCAGGTGATATCGAAGCAAAAACCGGTGATTTATTCCCGTATCCTATTTTAAGACCTATTATAATTCCAAATATCAACAGATCACGGGAGTTTAAACGTAACTTTGAACATAAAAGCCCGTGTGTTCCTCCTAGCAGACGGGAAGAACCTCGAATTAAAAGGCCTCCATCACCAGTTGTGCTTTGTGTGCCTCCTGTTTCTGATTCCCGAAAACAACGCGGGTATCCCACTGTCCGATCGGGTAGCTCGAGCCCAAGGCATTGGGGAGTGAAAGGGTGGTTTCATGGAGAGAAAAAGAGTCTTTCAGCCCGTCAGTTAAGTCAAACTTTACCTGGAGCTTTGTTGCAGGACCGGTTAATTGCTATCTCACAATTAACCCGTGATCCAGAGTCACATCCTGATCTGTCAATCCCACTTCAGCCACGTGAAGTACTTGATTGTTCAACGAGGAAATCATCACTTCCGGTGATGCATGGTTTACTAAACGATGAAATCGACTCTTTTTGTAAACAGGTGGCAGGAGTCAACATGGCTAGAAAACCATATATTAACTGGGCGGTTAAACGGGTTACTCGCTCACTTCAAGTCTTGTGGCCTCGGTCCCGAACAAACATTTTTGGTTCTAATGCTACAGGTTTATCACTTCCAACGAGTGATGTTGATCTTGTGGTTTGCCTTCCACCCGTTCGAAACTTAGAACCTATAAAAGAAGCAGGAATCTTGGAAGGTAGAAATGGAATTAAAGAAACGTGCCTTCAGCATGCTGCTCGGTATCTTGCTAATCAAGAATGGGTAAAAAATGATTCTTTAAAAATCGTCGAAAATACTGCTATACCCATCATCATGCTTGCTGTTGAAGTTCCTTATGATGTCATCGTTTCTGGTGATCAAGAAATTTCTACACACAGTGATGGTGGCAAACACACAGACGTGCAGTCAATTCGAATTGATATTAGTTTCAAATCCCCATCACACACCGGATTACAAACTACTGAACTCGTGAAAGAGCTAACCGAACAATTTCCTGCAGCTACACCACTCGCGTTAGTTTTAAAGCAGTTTTTAGCTGATCGAAGTCTTGACCAATCTTATTCTGGTGGTTTGAGTTCTTATTGTTTGATTTTATTAATCACCCGTTTTCTCCAACATGAGCATCATTATGGAAGGTCGATTAGTCAGAACTTTGGAGGTTTATTGATGGATTTCTTTTATTTCTTTGGGAATGTTTTTGATCCACGTCAGATGCGGATATCAGTACAGGGAAGTGGGGTGTATATAGATCGGGAACGGGGGTATAGTATTGATCCAATTTATATTGATGATCCTTTATTTCCTGCAAATAATGTTGGGAGGAATTGTTTTAGGATACATCAATGTATAAAGGCCTTTGCAGATGCTTATTCTACTTTGGAAGATCAACTTGATAACTGTGATTCAAGTAATGGATCTTTGTCAGTGAAATTGCTTCCTTTAATCATCCCTAGTATCGCTCATTTGTAGATATAATCATCATTGTACACGAATATGATGATAATTTCTAAGGAAAACTGCACAGCTAGAAGATCTTGGTCATGAGCCATCATATATTCGGGTTCTATGGAAGGAGCTGGACTAGAGCCACAAGCTTTCTGATGAAAAAACACAGACAACGGGTTGGGCTGGACTCGTTTACTGGTTTCTTGTTATCAGGAGCACGAAATATATGCCCAGTAAGTTATTTTGTTTTCTGGTGATTGAAAACCTGTGTTAATACTTATGTTCTTTCATCGTTTACTCGTTTGGCAGGTGTAATTCCTTTGGTCCAATATGGTGATATACATGATTTATATATTACAGATCACACAAGGTGCGTTGTTTTCTTTTAATAGACAAGTTTGGGTAACGGGTCAAAATGGATTTGGGTCCACATTTGAATTCTGAATGTGGTCAATGGGGTTGGGTTGACCCGCTCACATAGTCACACCCTATTGCGTTTTGATTTTGTAGATGCTTAGTGCATTTAACATGTTATAGAAACCATGTTATCAAGCTAATATATATTATGTGCGAATAAAAAAAGTTTAGCACTTTAGGTGACTTTCAATATGTTTGACCCGCTTGACCCATTTCAAAGTTTTTAAACTTGACCTGTTCCACTTAAACCAATTCGTTTCAAGTAAAATGAGTTGAAATTGTGACATTTCTTAACTAAAATCACATCATGCCATTGTATTAAGTTATCCTATCTGAAGACTGCAGGCTTCATAACAAGTACAAAAATTGTAGATTCTTGATGAAATTTGAACTTCTTGGAACATGCTTCAAAGCTTATTGCGGATTCAAGCTTTTATCTCGATTCGTTTTTGGAAAAACAGTTGTAGCTGTCAAGCGTAGCTAAAAGAATATAAAATGACACACGTCTTTATTAGATGTGTGATAATTACAATTTGTGCATAGTTTCTTGTTTTTTTATATCTGGTTATCATTTATACTTAAAAGTTTTGTTCACTTCTGTATGTTTTTTTAACTTTTCCCATACAATGATCATCAAGGTTTTCAATTTTTTGTCCTTGTAATCATTTTTTATGTAAACGACATTCATTTTTTATATATGGTAATTGAAAACTGAAATAGTTATATTCGTTTATTTGTTTTTTTCTTTAAACTATTTCCCACGTCCCAGTTTCTTGTATTTTTTTAACTTTTATCGGAGATCCTTTCGTAGATTCCTAGGAATTATTCCTTTTCATCATCCCAATTTTCCAAGAGTAAAGCTACAGAGACAGCCTAAATTACTCACAGCCATGCCACGTGTTCAAAACCAACCTTCACGGTCTGCTTGTGGTCTAAACAATGCGTTACTCTTACTTCAAGGTAATATCCTTAAGGTCAAACCATAACTTATGCTAGTTGTTTTTATGAGCGTTCGAAGAAGACAGATATAATTTTTGTATCAAACCATAACTTTGATAAAATCAAAAAGAGCTTTTTCCCCTCAAAATGAATACTTATTTAACTAGTATTGTTATGACTTATGATTAGCAATAAATTTACCAGAAAAAAACCGTAAGCCGTGTAAATAATGGTCTTCCTTACCAAAATAACATGTGTTATCATAAAATTTCTGGTTTCATTTTCTTAACTTTATCATATGCGAACTGATGGTATAATTTTTAGCAGTTTATATAAAACGGAGCAACAAACTAATACGGCTTCTTTCATGTAAGATTTACAATCATACTAAAGATAAGCTTCACGTACATGATATAATTTTAAATGACTTATCTGTTGTTTGACTTCACTTTCCTTTTGCGCAGGGTTTAGGAAGTGATTGGATCGTTTTACGATTTGATGTACTACCTTATACTTGATACTAAATATTGTTTTCCATGGCTTGAGCTTATGATAAGATTACAAAGCAGCTAACGCTCACCCATAATCAATGATATAATCTTGAGTCCGTGAATAATGAACATCAATGGAAACATCAAAATATCTGTTTGATAAAAAATACGTGTTTAACGAATTATTTGCTGTAGAAGATCATGAAATATAACTGAGTTTTAATATTAGTTTAATAAAATTACTTGTACTTTTTTAATATAACAACCACTTAGCTTCAATATTATAAGATTGTTGTCATATTTATAATTAATTAAAATCGAATGATTCAAATAATATAACTGTAAAATTGAATGATTCAAATAATATAACTATGAAATTATTACTAGCGATTTTTTCTTCACAGTTATCCCATATTTCAAATTAAACTTGAATGTATTATTTCTATTGTATATAGTCTCATTAAGGTCATTGACATTTATAAAAAAATATTCATAAAAATAGAAAATATTAAAACTAAGTGTTTTTGTTATAGCTAAAAGAAACTTTAGATGATTTTTAATAAACGGTAAAGAAAACTTTATTGCTATTAAGTTATATATATTTCTTTTTTATTCATTTATCATTTTATCATTTTAGCAAAGTTAGCACCGAGAAGAACTATTATTATTTACCGTAACATTTAGTATTAGGAGTATGAATGCAATAGAAATAACAACTAATAACAATAATAGTAGTAATAATATATATTATAGGAACGGCACATATTGTTTTAAGATAAAAAAGAAAAATAAAGTAGAACATCGGTCTTTATGAATGTATTATTATATTACCAAAACGATGATATTACTTGGTGTTGGTCTAAAGCATGAGTATTAATAATGGAATATGCCAAAAAATCCCGTTCATCAAAGGCTCAATTCCTACTTTTTTTCTCTAAATGCGACTTCATTCACGCCAAGCATATGCTCCCTAAATATTCTAACCTTTCTTGCTAATAAATTTCCACAAGTTTCATCATTTTCATTATAAATTTTGGCATTTGTTAAGTGGGTATTATAGATCTGGTGTCCCCTAATAATACCCTGACGATTTCAACCTCAAGGGTTTGTTTGATCAGGAACCGGAAAATGAAATTTGGTAAGAGACTGAAGCAACATGTTCAAGAAACTTTACCCGGGTGGCGAGATATGTACTTAAACTACAAGGGTTTAAAGAAACTCGTGAGGCTTATATCTTCGTCGTCGGAGTATGGCATATCCGAAGCTGAGTTCGTATATATTTTGGACAATGAGATCGAAAAGTTAAATGCATTTGTCATGGAACAAGAAGAGGATTTCATTATACGTCATACGGTAAAATCTTCTTTCTTTTTTTCATCCCGTATAACCATTAAAGTTAAAACTTATTTCATATAGAATGTTTTTCTATATTTGGAGTGATAGGAACTTCAAAAAATATTTGTGTTTTGTCTTACATCAGTCCAGTACAATAAGATCAATTTACTAATTACAATACCATGTCTAGTCGTATATATAAACAATACAACAAAAGAAATCAACTCTCTTGGTAACTAATTTGTCTTGTATTGTTGTCGTAGATCATACCGTCACTTACAAACCATTGTCGTGTATTGAGTTTGTATATTTTGAACGATAAAATCAAGAGGTTAATTTGATGCCTTTTTCATAGAAAAAGAAGAGGGTTTCATTATACGCCGTAAAGTAAAAGTTAAGTTTTTTTTTCCTTATGTTCGATTAGCATATAATCTAAGTTGATAAAGAATGTGCTTCCCCAAGTTTAGAGGAGCATGAACTTAAAGAAGTTGTTCTATGTGTTTTGTCTTATGTCTAGGCAACAAAATAAGTTTATTTTGCTAACTGTAATATCCTGTTATGATGTGTATATAAGAAACTCAACAAAAGATCTAACTCTAGATAACTAATTTGTCTTTTTCTTGTTATATCAAATCTTACTATCACTTACAGTTCGTTCTCACTAATAAAACCGTTTATATAAGATTTTATCTTTTGGTATATGTTTAAAAACATTTAAGATCACTTAGACATTTTGTAAGATGGTAAAATACTGAATGATATTATTAAATAGTTAGGTTACAATATATAGAGATGACAAGTGATCCTAGAAACCTAACTAGACCCGTGGGCTTATTCTACAAACCCTAATGATATATTCTAATACTCCCCCGCAGTCGTAGCGGAGGTAACCGTATGCTAAGACTGGAAAATAAAAAAAACATTAATCAATAATAATAAGATAAACATGCTTCGATCGAATCAACTATCCAAACTTTTGCCAAAAGACGATATTGTGCTTGATGTTGTCATCCGTGTTTTGGTTGATTGTGTTACCCATAGTTGGCCTGATAGTAATTGGTTCTTGATTCTCAGAATGATAAATCAATAATTGACGACCATAATCGTTCATGACGTGTCTAGGCTAGTAGTCGGTGGTCACTTGTATTCTTAGATCAAGAGATTAAAACTAAAAGAATAAAAAGAAAAAGAAAGCAAGGCACGTGACCGCGTTCAAGCGGCAGTATTTTGGATCCGTAGATCAAAAGAAAAAATCCGTAGATGGAAAAAAGAAAAAGAAAAACAAAGAGAAAGGTCGGTGACCATAGTCAGGTGGCGATCTTTTTGACCCGTAGATCAAGAGATAAGATCTATAAATAAATAAAAAATCAATCAAATCGTATTTGAGATTGATGGTCGTTGACCGTGGTCCTTGGTACGGCTAAAAGATCAAAAATAAAAAGAGGAAAAAGAAGTGATCGTTGCATTTTGTGAGTCGTAGTTCAAGAATAATCAAGAATATGATTGTGAACCAACCAAAAGAATAGATATCTTGTTTGAATGTTCAGTTGATAACGAAGCTTTATTCAATAAAAAACTAGAAAACAGAGAAGAAACGAAACAAAAAACAAAGTTGGGACAGGGCGGCGGCGGTGGCGGCACGCCGCCCTGTCTAGGGTTTAAACTCGGTGACGACGGCGAGGGTTTATATGTTTTTGTGATGGT
>BJCO01000745.1:0-16785 GCA_018326465.1 Flaveria floridana | reverse complement strand
AAAAATTGATCAAATAATAACAACCCCTAAAAATTAATTAGCTTTAAAAGAGACAAAAAAAGGAAATAAGGTAGCTTTGCTTATCAGCAAACAATGATTCAATTCCAAAAACTATGAAATTGGGTTATTTCACTTTGATTAGAAAATTCAGATCAAAACCCCATGAAATCCGATTAGAATCTCACAGGGGAAAATGTGAATCACACCCACTTGAGGATTTAAATTGAGAGAAAAACATGCAACAAATGAGAAAGAATAGGTAAAATATTATCTGAGATGACGCTCTGCTCACCGATCTTTGGCACCGTAATCGCCGGAGATGTAATTCACCGGAGAACAAGTCAATGAACGAGAAGTAAGTCTTTCTCTTTCTTTCTTTTTTTAAACCAAATCACACAGATATAAACAGTATGTGTTATAATTATACAGTTATTATATGTATATATTTCTGTATTTATTATCCAAATGCTTTTTACCTTAAAACACACTCTCTCCTCTATACGTCCTCTACTTTTAAAATCATCATATTTACTACTATTAAAATATATTTGATTTAAAAAATACTATCACTTTATCTTATTGTTACATCTTTTCATAGTTATTATAGATATTAAGAATTAACTTTCATGTGTATGAAACACATGGTTTTTCAGGTCTAGCTGTATAGAATAGGAGCAAAACCTAGGTCAAATACCTTTCAAACCTCACGTTTCGTAGGCATGAATTTCGAAAACCGGTCGGACCGGCCGGTTAGTTTACTCCGGAAGCTCCGATCTGAACACCGGCGGATCTCGAGCGGTAGCGACGGATCTGGAATCGGAATTCAAATGCAGCGACGGATCTCCAGCGGCAGCGTTGAATGGAATCGGCGGATGTCGACGGCGGCGGTGGTGGCGGATCTCGACGGAGGTCGCCGGTCGCCGGAGAACGGAGGTGTTGCCGGAGTTTAAGGGGTCGTAGGGGAATGGGGAAGAAGACTGAGGGTGATAAAATAAAATTTGGTAGTGAAAGTGTTGTATTAAAGTTATGTTTTCTTTCTAAATTTAATTTTGATAAACATTAAATGATGTGTAGTTTATGCATTTTGTATAATTTTTTTATGATGGTTTGTTTTTTATTTTTGGTAGGTATGGATAGTTTAGTTCGTATATAGTACGATAGGATATTGTTCGTTCAATTATTGACTTTCTTTATAAAGTCTTTGATTTATTATAAATAAGAGAAGCCTGGTTTTCTTTTCAGATTAATATATTGTTGGTTGAATAAAAAATAAACCAAAAATGTTAAAAGAATTGGATGAGCTTTAAAAAATTCATATTTATTGTTTGTAACTTCTGTTTAGTATTATATGTGTATTTTTTATGCTTTATAAATGATGTAAAAATTATAAAATTTATCATTTTATGTTTAGTTTAACTTTATTCTAATAATAAAACGTTATATATTTTAAACCTTAGTTAATTGAAGCCAAATATATGAAAACCTATAAATTCATATGATGACATTTATTAAGATGTTTTTCTTCTTTTTTGTTATCAATAAACTTATGACAAATATTTCCATTATTAAACACTGGTTAATAGTAATTATCTTGTAATACTTATTTTGCTAACTTTAATAAAGTATGAAACATCAATATAGATAATAATTTATTTCTGAAAACATACATGTATTAAATGGTTCTTAGCTTGTTCTTAGGATATATGTTCGATAAATCCAAGAATTATGATTTATATAAGAACCATATATGCAAGATTACTTTATTAAATAATATCACACACCCAAATTTATAACAATAAAATATATTTTTATTGTTTACTGTTTTTTTAAAAAGAAAAGAAAATCTAATTTATTGTGATACTAATCTTGAACAAATTGACCACACTAAAATCTATTTATTTCTATTGTTTTTTTCATACTTTTTATGTAGAATAACGTGGGGACATAAATAGTTGGTCGGCCGTAGAAAATACACATGTACACGGAGTAATCTAGGCCGCCCTCATGTGAACGTTAGATGTCTACTTGTGTTTTATGTTTTAACAAACAAACAAAGAGTCAATGCACAAATAGCAATTAGGTCCTTCATCTGTACTCCAATTCAAATGAGACTCAATGTTGAATGATTTTTACCTAAACTCCTTTGCCTCAATTTAAATGTTTGTTCGAGGTTCTTATACAAAACTAGTTTAACTCATGTAATACGCAGACTAAATTAAAAAGTTCTTTAAAGACTTAGTAATGAAGATGCACGAAGTATAAAATATATAAATTTTCAAAACCATATATATATATATAATTTAATAACGAGGGACAAACATTAAAAAAAATCTCAAGCTCAAAGAATTGTGACATGTGGCTCATCATTTGTTTATTATCAATGACGGATCTTGAACCAAAGCTTAGATGGGGGTGGGGGGTAAACTATTTTACGGTGGACGGACTATATATTTATTAAAAAAAATTACTACTGTACCGAAAATTTACATTATCGAGCCGAAAAATTACATTACTGATGAAAAAAGAGGGGGCGGGCCCCCCGGCACCAAAGAACTTCTTTATTATTAGGTGTAGATTTATTAGATACAAAAGCATCATTTCACGCATTAACTTTTACTTTGTAGTGAAAAAACACAAGATAAAAATTACATGTAAAATGTGTTTAAATAAACATTTTTTATTTATTATGTATTTCTTGCATAAATTTTTTTAGAACAACTTATAAACTGCTTTTAATATTCACTTATATGTGCACCTGTATGATTTAAACATTTGGCCTTTTGAATGGAATGAATACACCTTACATAGCTACTAAAAAGGATACTTGATGATCTATATAGTATAATCTGTTATATAAACAAGGGTGATAATTCATAATATAATTTTTAAATATCATATTGTTAGTTTGACGTGTCTGAAAAAAAACAAGAAATAGAAGAGAATATTTTTATATTTATAGAATTTAACAATTTATTAAAAATAATAAATTTATTAAAAAATTAGGCATTCAACAACCTTTAAGGGGACATTCGCACCCAAACCTAACACATAGATTCGCACCTCGTGCATACGTTGACATTTCATGTTGATAATACCGTTGTCATTGTCCTACACAACTTTACAACATATACCTAGAAAACGATGGGTGTGACATACGACAATGCTTGGCTATTGCATGCGAAAATTGACGCCGTTCAAAAAACAAACATGTGAAAATTGATTGTCGTGACATACGACAAAAGTTTGTAAATTTTATACACAACCATTTTATTAAAACTTTTTGGTAGATTTATTATTAAAAAATTACTTATATTTTTACAATCAAGTCTAATCTCCATAGCATCGTCTCGCCAATAAAATATAAAAATAATGAAATTACACATAAAATAACTATGTAGCGTAAAAAAATATATTCTATCACATAAATACTAAATGTTATATCTATGTTGAATCACAAAATGTCTACTTCCATTCTCTTCAGTTGGCATCCCTTGGTAACTTACGATTCTTCAAGTCTAGTAATATTGTAAATTGTAAGTTAGAGGGGTCTCAGTGAAACTCTACTTCAAATACGGTGTCAAGTTTGTAGTTCACACAATAATAAAGGGGTATAAAGAGAAAATACTCACCACAAAACAAAAAGGAGAGAGAAACAACAAGGGGCAAAACGGTAATTTCGATGGTCTTTGCCCAAGAATTGGGTTCTCCGATTTTAAGAGATTCCGTTACGTGACGGACGGCGGAGAAACTGAGAAATGTGGGGCATTTAACAAATATATATATATATATATATATATATATATATATATATATTCCTTTAATATTAATATTTAACAAAAAATAATATATATATAATCATTGTTATGTTAATATTCAAATAAAGTTATATATTATGTATAGAAGTGCACATTCAAAGTGACTTTTAAAGTAGATTTTTTATTACCTTTGATTCTTTTTCCATAAAGTGAAACAAATCTTATTGGATATGTTTACTTTCAAATAATTAGTTAAGTTTTATATTCTATTCATAGTTGTCTGTGTTTTATTATTAAATTGTCTTAATTATAAGATCTTAAATTTATGTGTACTCATGAATCACAGAGTCCTAAGTTATCTGTCTTTATTCTAATGGACATTTATTTTAGAACGCGGAGCAATTGTTTTAAAAGTAACTAAGCGACATTGTGTGTATCTTCGCATTAGTTATAATATAAACAAGAGTCCATGTGTTTTTAGGTTATAAATGTCAAATTTTGTTTGAGTGTTATTTATATGAGTACTTTAAATAAATATATATATATATATATATGTATATGTATGTATATACTTTAAATACGTTTGAGTGTCAAATTTTATTAATATACACACTTTAAATATCTTAAATTTAGATCTGACAGAGGAGAGAGGGACAGAAGTGGGGCAAGGAAATCAGAAGTTGTGCATGTGTCCTTTATGTATTAAGAGCCTGTTTGCAAATTGACTATCATTTCCACTCGGGTAGTAATTTTAAAAATAAGGATCGGGTCAGTCACAAAACAAATGTTGGTCAGCTCGGGTGACTCCGGGTGACTCGGTCAGCAGTATCATTTTTACAAAACAAACGCGCTGACTCGCTGACCGAGTCAGCTGGTCAGTCGGGTCAGCCCAGTCAGCCGAAATCAAACACAGTCTAAGTGTTAGTAACCTACGCATGAAAAGTTTTATTTTACAGCATATAAAATTTATGGTGGTGGGGACACACATGTCATAATCTTTCATCACATCATGAAACACACCGATAGTAATATGTAATGTCAAATCATATCACACTGCATCACACATCCAAATTTAAGAGGTACTCATGTCACATCACACCATGCAAAAGTTGTCATTAGGAGAGGGGGTCACGATCGGATTTTGAAAACAATCCACGGCGAGTACACACTGCAAAACACGCGATGAGAACAGGTCGCGAGACCGATGACAATGTTGGGGTGCCACGCCGAGGCATGCCGGGAGGCCTAGCGTGAGCGCCCTCTCCCCTTATAATTGTTATAGTATAAATGAAAGAACTATAATCAAATTAGATAGCATATATCATAATCTAATTATCTTTTAAGAATATAACATACACTAAAATATTATCATATTAAACGTGATTTATATTTAACAATGTGTAAAAAAAGTGTAAAGAAAGTGTCCTACGTAATGCCTAATGTTGCATGTTTTTTATGTTTCTAATTGTAATGCCCACAATTATAAGATCTGATGTTAAACTTAACCACACATTCATGGCCTGATTTCAAAATATCAAGCATTTATGTTAATTTTAAACCCTCTTAAAATAGCAACTTATATTTTATACAACCATTAGTATGATAAAACAAGTAGTTAAGTTAAAAAATACAAGTGGATTAATTTAGCATCCCATATATACACGTTGGTCTTCAATAAAACCCGCTCTAAAATGATTGATCAATCGTCAATCAGAAATGTCTTACTTGAAAGTATGTGGTACACAATATTAGCAATGGCTAAGCGAGATTACGCTAAACTAACCCACGTGTTAACCCCAAATCCCAATCAACCACATTATGTGCTAGACCATGTAAATCCCATTCTTCCTTCTAATTCAGTATTGTGTTCGTTTATGTTCACATGCTCTTGGTGATTCGTTTTTTGTATTCACTTACTCATGATGATACACATTTATATTTATCTACATATGATGATTCACATTTTTGTTCATCTATCCACAACAATACATGTTTATATTCACCATGTATGGACTATGGTGACTCGCATTCATGTTCTCATGACCTTGATTCATAGTTATATTCACCTACCCACAAATCCACAATGATTCATGTTTACGTTTAACTATGTATGATGATTCACTTTAATATTCATGTGTGCGTGGTATAAACATTCTTAATCAATAAATTCAAAAACCTATGTTTTCTCCTATTAGAGTCATATAGATCTTGAGTTCTTAGCCACATTAAAACCTAAACTCCTAATACATAATTTCTTTTGGGAGTTAGTTCTTACACATGCCTAACACATTACAATGAGATATAAGTATATGGTATACACATATACTTTCATATTTGGGTTGTGTAATTACTCACATCAGACAGATAGGCCTTCTATCGTGTGATTTTTAATCCTTTAATTGTTTGTTTACTATAATATCAACTTTCTTTGTTAATGTAAATACAAGTGTATAGCTCGTATGCATCTAATATACCCTATATAGTCGTACGTATATCATCATTTATACACATGTATATACCAACCTAGTGACTTAGACGACCTATGTCTTCATTTAAATGTTCATATGCCAGTCTGATAACTTTGATAGGAAGATGTTTATTGCATTCATCTTATTAGGGCAATAGTAAATCTTACATTGTCACAAATTATTATCACAACGTGGTTGGTGAAACAACCTAGGTTGTGACTCACTACCATCCCACATGTTGAATAATTATTGGCTCATATTTTTATTTTTTATTGTTACTTCTTTTGATAACAATGAATTTCACCCTTGATCGATTTGATTTTTATTTAATAATTTGTGATATTTAAGTTTCAGAAAATCTAAACACATAGCCCTCTTTGACTTCTTTTTATGAACGTCCCGATAAAATTTTTATTAAAAACTACCGATAAAAATGTTATTAAAAACTAAGTTGTTTTAAAAAAATTATATTTTCTAATATAAAAAAAAATATATAAAGAAAGCTTATTTGTTTGGTGTATATCTTTATATAAATATGTTTGATGAATATAAAATAAACTCATTATATTTTATTTATTTTATATTTGTATTAAAAATAAGTACTTTTTCGTTTAGAATAAGATTAAAAATTTTATTATTGTAAAAATAATAAAAAAACATATTTATTTAATAAAAAGTTGGGTTGGGTTAAAAACGTGTGTGAAAAATTGAGTTAGTTGTTTAGGTGCAGAAGATAGAAATTATTGTTTAAAAAAAATTGGATTGGATTGGATCACTATAGTAAATAATCAAAACGCATTACATTACAAAATTAAAAAGGAGAAATCATGAAAATCGTCATTATTTTGAACATGATATAACTCTATCCATATAAGATATTCATTACACTATAGCCATACATTACACAAATATATTTTCATGTATCTATTTTTTCTCGTGTTTCCACAATGCAACTTAAAAATGGCATCGTATGCGAGTGTCTAAGGTATCATAAGAAATGTACATATTGCAAATTATATTCGATACACACGCGAACAAGACTCTGGTATTACTTGTAATATTCCCGTATCATATATTAATATTGTAATATAATGCGTTTTGATGATTTAATGGCACACATCAAGTAGAATGAAAAAATGGTATTTTACGAATGATGTGATCCAATTATATGAGAGGTCTTTAATCAATCAGCTTTTCTAGTTGGTTTGTACGATTAGTCATGCGAAAGAACTTATTAAAATGTGATACCAACGGATATTTGGCACAATAATATGCGGTTGTGTAATAGGTTCTCTCTCATTTATCAGTCGAGGGTTTAAATCTTGCATTAGATAAATCATGTAGATTTAACATGATTATTGTCACTTCATAGACAAAATCTCATAACACCCTATGAAAAACTGTGAGGCATACACGTACGGATACACCCACTTTGTTATATATTAACAAAAATATAAGTTATCTTGCTCTATTGTATGAATTTAAAGTTGTATCTATGAGGTTGACACACTCGATGCCTTTGTAAATGGACATTACGGAGATATAAGAGAAACCAGGGAACTTTGGCTAAAAATTGCCTTAAATGGCCTAATAACATTCTTATTTCCTACCACCGTATATTTTATTTTTTTTAATGTTAGCTTATTCGTATTATGTGTCTTTATTACAATTTACATTTTCTGAATACCTATTAACCAATGCATCATACAAAGACAACATAAACGCTACATGGTGGGGGATGGTGGCCCAACATTATATTCACACCTTATCATCACGCTTGGTACCTTTTTAACATTTTACGTTGTTGTTGGTGTGTATACATCATCGTCTTTTGCTAAATTGATAACATCAATATTCTTCCACCTTGTTACTTTAGGAGTGTGAACAATATATGCAACATTCGTAGTCCACAATGCTTGCTTGTAAAGTATGTTTTTCCACTATAGGGAACATGAGCTATAGAGTATACATAAGTCGTCATTATAGAACACCAAAGTCGTCCCTATAGCCAATTATGATGACACAATCACTAAGTAAACATCACTAAACTCACTAACGTCGTCGCAACAACGTGCCACTATTATATACACATTCAGGACGAACTCTAAAAATATAAAAAACAAAAATTAAATCTTGATCTATATCGACGACTTTAGAAACAAATTGTCGTCGCTATAGAGTCTGGTTATGTTTATTTAATTTTTAAAAATCTTCAAGTTTATTACAATAATTTTAACTAGTCCCAATTGTTCAACCTGTTCAAGTTTCATAATATTCTAATATAAAAATCAAATACATACATGTCAAAATATAAAAAATTTGTTCAAACATGCCAACTAACTACGATGTAAGTAATATGTTACGTACTATATTGTGGTTCCCATAACATTACATCATTCATAACATTACATCATACATAACATTACAACATTGTTATGTATTGTAGTTCTCATTCTCCAAATAACACAATATTATATTGTGTAATGATAATAATTCTTATATCTTGATCAATGTACGTATTATCTTTAATTAACTTGTATTATTAAAACACTATTTAAATAAACATACATTTGTTTTACATAATTATTTTTTCTTATATTACTACCAAGATATGGTGAGAGGTGTAATGTGACTTATGACTTTATGCATAATTTACGTGTGACTGCTAGGATATAACACTTATAAACTCAATACTAAGGGTTCGTCCTAATGTTGGTATGTAACTATGTATTAAAAAATATGAGGTGGTAACCAATATAGCTTATTTCTCTATCATTGTGTTTTGTTTGTGGATGTTTGATTGCAGTGATAAAAAAGAAGAAAAGGAACTCACGTTAAGTCCCACATCCTATGTTTAAAGTGGGGATTTATAAATCTCATTTACTTTGATAACCTATAAAATATCAAGCTTATATATTTTAATCAAGTTTCAATGTGGATGATTTTAAAAATCCCTAAGATAATGTATTAAAATTGGAACAGTCGGTGATAATTGTTTTATAGTCTCCAATGATTGAATTTACTTATTAAAAGATTGTGTCTAATCAAATCATGATCTTCAATAAGTTGATTATCGGTTTGACTGTTCGAGTCTCATTTAGTGTAATATAATTTAAGTGGACATAATGTTTTATTACAGTGAGTTTTTGACGATTAGTTACCCCTGAAATAATAAACAGACCATGTCTTTAGCTTAATCTATGTTTACAGAATGTTAAAGTTATGGTATTCGTTGTTGTTTAAAAAAAATTATTTTATTTTTCCCTTTATGATAATACTAAGTTACAACCAATTATCTCTTGTCCTAGTGGTTAATGGGGAGGTGGGAGGCTTTGCCTCTCCTGGAGGTCCAAGGTTCAATCCTTGGCATGAGCGAATATTACTAACTTGATACTAACAACTAACAACTAACCAGCATTTAAAAAAAAGAAAAGATAATACTAAGTTACAAGATTTGTGGGACCTGTAAATATTCTATCCTTAAAGTGGGAGCCACCTATTTTTGATTGACTCACGGACACTTGGGTTGAGTTTATTGGGTTTACTGAGTTAAGAATCTACCAACCAATCTTATGTTCCCGTTAAGAACATGTAATCTCAAACTTTAAATCAAACGTCACCTCAAATAGTAATCATGACATAGAATATACCAAAATACATAAAATTAAATGCACTAAAAAATATGGCAAAAATGAGACGTGTAAATTTATTCTACGGTTTGCTTTTCCTACTCCTTATGGGCTATGGCTAGCTTCTGCTTTGTTTGTTGTACATCTTTGCTAGCCATTTGTGCTTTTGTGAAATCAAAGTCTGTCTTTATTAGAAAAAAAAAAATAAATCAATGATTTTTAACTCAAATTGTTAATGTAAAGTACTCATAATATGTAAATAATAGGAGGTAATGGGTTCAAGTCTTATTCTGAGCAAAAATATTCAGAGTTGAGTCAGTGTTTTTTAGCAATGGGTTTCCTCCTGACGGGTTTGGGGGTGCGGTCACGGCTGAGAAACGGATAGATGAACCCTATTAAGATAAAATCTATTCTTCAAAGTAAGATCGTATATTTGTCATTCAAAAATAAAAAAAGAACAGAACAAAAAAAACAATTCTATGAAAACGATTCGTTGGTCCTGATAATAAGTTAAAATCTAGGAAATAAAAAATAAAAAGTTAAAATCCGTTCCGACCACTTGGTCCGATTCGTTGGTCCGAGTAATAATCTTCCGGTTTTAATGAAAACGATCCAAATAAACATAAACGGATCGGTTGTCGGTTCGGCCCGATTCCGAAAACAATGCCAAACATCCATGTTTTCATGTTATTCCAACATCCACCACCACAAAACCAGCGGCCACTTAATTCCGACCACCACTGTTATGAACTATACTACTTTAGGCCCAATTACTATCCAAAACATCATTGCAAGTATCCAACCAAGAGGGTAGCCCAACAAGAATTAGGCAAAAACCCAAATCACTGTCAATGCATGATATAAAGTAGTAAGCTAGGGTATGAATAACTTGTGTAAGGGAGGAGCGGGCACTCCTCTAAACTATCATGTACTACCATGTAATTTAACAATTACACACTGTCATATAATAAGTACCCGAACTACCCCGAAATACTCAAAAAGCTAGAAATGCTACCCTGAAATATCATGAAACTTCTTTTAATATTAAAATAATTCAAAAGATAATTCACTTTTATTAAAAAATAATAATTACAATAACTAAAAATAAAACGTTACATATTTAAAAATAAAAGTTTACATAATTGAAAATAAAATAGTACATAATTAAAACTAAAACATTACAAATATTAAAATTAACTTATTCATCATCCGAATCGAGGTACTCTAGACCTAAATTTGAAAGATGTTCGACAAGATCATATCGAAGTCGGAAATGTGTATCTTGATCTGAATCATTTTGTTTTTGGGAATGTACAATTCTGAATACTCGTCAAACATGGTTGATGGTGTTTGTGTAATTGTTGTGTTTGTATGATTTTATTTGAGTTTGTGTAGATAATATTGTGTATGTGTATGAGTATTTATAGTGTAAAAATATTTTTTTACCTTAGCCCGCGTCCAACGGTCAAAATTTTAACAGCTATATAGCCGTTACACCTCGGCTACACATCGGCGCGTGTAACCCGCTCAAACCAACCTGAGTGGCTACCCGAGGGGGTGGCGGCGGTGTTACCGCCCGGGTACCACATACCCGATACCCCATTCGGGCACCGCCCCCTCCTCCCTAAGTATGTTCTTGTTTTCTCGATCTTAGAGCATTCATAGTAGGTTTTTCATTTTAATGTGAGTACGTGTTATATATTATAGGGGATGATTATAAGTACTTATGAGTGAATGAGAAAGAAAATTTATAGGGATTGAAACGTGATTCCCCATATTTGAAAAAACACGTATTACCCTCATAAATTGTTTAATGTTTTAAAAGTCGTTGTGAGTGGAAAAAATAGAAAAAATCATGATAAAGATATAAAAACGTATTATTTAATTAAAAGAGAGAGTACATAAGTAATATTTTTAATGTAAATTGAAGGATGAGAATGAGGAAACTAGTTTGAATGCTCTTATTTAACTTAGCGGCCTCATTTACATATTTATAAGGAGTCGGATGGCAGGGGCACCCCCCACCCCCACCCTCCTCTTTTTATTTTGTAATTTTAACCTAATAGTTTATATATATATATACACACACAAACTAAGTTGGTCTTTTTAAAAAGTAGTTACTTTCGCTTCCTATGGTTTGCTTCAAACTGCAATGCTAATCTCATTCTTCTTTCTAATATTCTCCTCATCTTCTTCATTTGGAATATCAAATATGTGTCTGCTAGCTATTAATCCTCGATCCTATTTCTATTGTGTTACTCTAAATGGGCTCACTTCAACCATCCATTGTTACGATCACAATAACCAAAAATGAAAGCATAAATTCATAAAATTGCTTCGAAAAGACACAATTGCAAACCATGTTATCATATTTGGTATTTCATAGTTTCAGGTAGAAGGAAGGTGAAGCCCGGCTACTGGTTTCAATGTGTCAACAAAGAAAAGGGTGTGGATATTTTGTAGCCGGGAGGTCGGTTGATGGTGCCTGAACAAGCATTGTCCGACGCACTCAACCCACCTATTTTGGTCGTACTTTTACCAAGTAATTTTTACACATTGACAACTTTAAGAATTTTGTTTGTGTGCGTGTATTTAAAGATATAATTTTGATTATTAGTGAGTGTTGTTTTAACATGAAGTTTTATTCTTTTGTATTCAGAGATGTGATTTTGTCGTTTTTTCGTTATATACAAAAGGCTCCAACATAAAAAAAATATGTAATTGAGTGCTGAACCAATAAGCGTTCTGAAGTCTGAACCATTAAGTGCTGAATCAATAAGAGATCTGAAACATTAAGAGGTCTGAACCATTAAGAGCTAGTATATCGATTAAATATCCAAAAGCAAGTGCCTGACCAATTCAGATAAGAGGTCTTAACCATTTAGTATTAAACCTTTTAATATTCAGCATTAGTATAATTTTTAACCATTTAGAGGCAAATGCCTGAATCATTCAGACATTTGCTTGTGAAACAAACAATCTGAATCATTAAGTGCTGAATCATTCAAAAATCTAAACCATTAGGAGGTTGATTCAGATAGAGGTGCGCAAACCAGTTTTTTTTACCTGAACCGGTTTGGGTTCAAACCGAACCGGGTTCAGGTCATCCATTCTGAGACCGGTTTTGACCAAGAACCGGCTCGGGCTTACAAAACTCAACCCGGTTGAAACCGGTCTGGCTTGGTTTCAAACCGGTTCGGGTCAAAAAACCGATTCCAAAAAAATGATTTTTTTAATTTTAATTAATAAATAAAATCTAATTAAAAATAAATTAATTGAAACAACTACAAATATATTTTTATTGAGTGGTGTTTCTTTGAAACGTACATTAAAAATAAAAACTTATATGTATTTTTAAACAAAACAAAAGATACATCTTGCAAATAAAATTTTTGTTAAATTTAATCGTCTTCGTCAGTTTGTGGGTCAATGCATTGGGACAAATCATAAGCGAGTTCTTCGTCGGAGAGGGGTGGTGATCGTTCGGTTTGTACTTCTTGTTCGTGAATTTCTTATTCAGTTGGTACTTATTCTTCAAGGTTTGATTTATCTTGTTTTCGTTCGGCGTATCTAAGTGCTCTTTTAAACAAATATACATCTCTACTGTTGTTGGAGTTAGCCTTGTTCTTTTTATCGATAAAACCCTGACACTAACTGAAAATACAGACTCCGAAGCTACCGTGGAAGCTTCGACGGCTAGTAAATCATAAGCCATAGCGGCTAGGATTGGAAATTGTGATTCATTTCCTTTCCACTATGTTCGAATATCAAACGATAGAAAATCCTCGTGATTCATAATAGATAAAAAATCGGTTTCCGTATACCTCACGAGCTCGCTACTTGGGGTGTTATCCCTTTGTCATTTACTGTTTTCATTTCTCAAAGTATTGTATAAATTAAGCATCGGGTCTTTATTTGAGCTCGATGAACTCGATTTCATTACGGTCGATGACCGGTGGATGTTTGATGTTATTCCATATTTTTTAAGATAAATATTAAATATTTTTTTAAAATACTCATTAAATTGTTCTTTTGCATTAACCGCAAAAAATGGATTTTTTCATGTAAATCTAAATCATAAGTTATCTCATCAATTAAAGTTTCCACCGCCGAAACATTTAAGCACGGGTCTAGTGCGACAAAACACGTAAAAACAGGGGGGATAGTTCGGTGAAATACTTTTCAAAATTTTCTTTTATTGGCACCACTATCGCTGAAAACATGTCGTTTCTTTTTTCAAATTCACTTAATTTATGTGTCATTATATGCACTTGATTAAGTGTTAGACAACTTGTCGAATAATAAATCCCTGACAATTTTGTAGTTACGTTTTTAAAAACCTCTAAAAATTGAGTTATTTTTTGAATACATTCTCAACCCTCTAATGAAAACGGAACCACCTGACCCCGCATCGCAAGACCATCATGAAAAAATATGAAGTGTTTTTTTGTCTCTAAACACTATTGAATATTTTCCAAGTTGAATTTCATCTTGTCGGACATCTCAATTTGGTCCTAAACAAATGGAATTCGTATCGTGATATATTTTTCTATAATTAACATATCTTTTTCTGATACTTTTAAAAATTTCACGTAACATAGTTTTGAAAAACGTTTTGAAATCATCAACTTCACGAACGTCAAGACCATATTGCATAATTAAATTAATAATATGTGTAACACATCTTGAATGAAAAAATACGCTATCACAAACCTGTTTATATTTTAATTTTAATTTATCAACGGCGGATGTGTTCTTTGAGGCGTTATCAAATGACATTGAGAAAATTTTGTTTTATAATTTACATGTTTTGATTACAAAATCTAAAATTTTAAATAAATTATTACCGGTATGCGGATATCCAAATAATTCAAATGCAATCGTACGTTTTATCATTTACCACGAACTTGGATCTATCCAATGGGTTGTGATGCAAACATACGATTCCGGTAAATCGTGTGGAGCGGACCAAACATCGGTAGTTAAGTTCACACCGGTTTGTCAATTTTCAAATAAAACTCACACCGATTTGTCAATTTTCAAATAAAACTTTTAAATCATTTTTTGATTGTTTTCAAAGTTTTAAACAATCACATCTAAGAGTGGTGCGACTTACGTGAGTGTAGCGAGTTGAAAAGTTTTTTTGAATCAATCTTATCAACCGAGGGTTGTCAAAATGGTCGAACGGTAATCCTTCTTGAATTACAAACTTTGTCATTCTATCTTGAACAATATCTACGTCGAAGTTTCATATACCACCATCGGTTCCGATTGATGTTTGGCCTTGACTCGGCGTACTTTTCAAAGCCTTGCACCATTTGGTTATATGGTTTCTCAAAGCCGAGTTTGAATCCGAGTTGAAAAACGAACCACAAGCCTTGCACCATTTGGTTATATGGTTTCTCAAAGCCGAGTTTGAATCCGAGTTGAAAAATGAACCACAAGCCTTACATCAAGCTTTATTTTGACCATTCGACATTTCACATACGTCGTAGTTGCATCAAATCTCTTGGTTTCTCATTGTTGGTAGAATTTTTACAACGGTAGCGGCGCTTGAGGATCCACCGGCTGGAACGGATGCTTCAGAAGCCATATTATATAATTCAATAGAGTAAAAGAGAGTAGAAACTAGAAAGTAGAGCAAGTGAGAGAACTTTTTCACGTTTTTAACCATGTTTTTGAGCTTTTACGTGTTGTGATTAAACCATTACACCCACTACCTATTTATACTATTATATAAGGACAAAGAGATCAAAAAAACTTCAAAAAAGTCAAAAAAAGCTTCAAACGGCTATATTACCGTTTGAATTTTTTTAAGGGTAAAAACCGGTTTCAACCCGGTTTTTTTTTACCGGTTCCTGAAACGGGTTGGACAAAAACCGGTTACAAACCGGTTTGGGTCAAAATATTACAAACCGGTCTCAAACCACCGATTTTTTGTAACATCCGACCCATTTGAAATTGTAACCGAACTCGTTTATATTAGTAAGTGAAATCTATTCGTTTAAAACATATTAATGTTGTCATTTAATTCACATTACATATAGTTATTAATATGATTTTATAAAAAAAATATATTATAAAATTATATTAGTAATTATGAAGTTTAAACAAAAAAATCATAATAATAATAATAATAATACTAATAATACTAATAATAATAATAATAATAAAAATAATACTGCTATTAATAATTAGTAAGAATTATAAAAAAAAATATATATATATAAGCATGTATTAAAAGTGGATTTATAAGTCCAGGGGGTGATTATGTAATTTATGAAACTTAAAACCAAAGTTTCAAACATAAAATATAAAAGTTAAAACCGCAGGGACTAATTGTGTAAAATTTTAAAACTCACAGTCTTCCCCCTCGATTTTCCGGCGAGACTCCGGCGAGTCTCCGGCCGAACTCCGGCGAAGCCAAAACGGTAAAATTACACCATTTCAACCCACAAAACCGGTTCCAATACACTCGTGGACTGGTTTCGAACCCAACCCAACCATTAAACACGTTTAAATCTCGAAATATTCGGATCCAAAGTCTCCACATCGAAATCACAAAATTCCCGACAAGAAATCAGTCAATTTACTCAATTTGAACCCCACAATCACACCGAAAGTTTCTTGGATCCAATTCTAATTGAATTCCAACATAAACACGTGTTGAATCGGTCAAACAAACGGTTATAATCTCACTTTAATATCGGATTCGAATCCAGCTCATAAACCCACTCAAACAACATCAATAAACAAATTAAAGCTGCAAAATCGACCATTATTACATACCCAATCGAACTCAGGTTTCAATTTCACCAAACACAAACACAAACACTGAAATCAATCCTCATCTTCATCGCGACCTGCAACTCACTCGAACCCTACCTTCGGAGTTTCAAAACCTGAAATTGATTAGGGGCTTCTACTCTCAAT
>BJCO01000744.1:0-14417 GCA_018326465.1 Flaveria floridana | reverse complement strand
AAGATTCTTGAAGATCAGCATATGTGGGAGTGTAACTCTACTAGAATCCCTATGGATCCAGGACTGAAGTTAAGTAAAGATGAGGAAGGTGAGTCTGTGGATGTGACCCAATATAGGAGGATTATAGGGTGCCTAAGGTACATTACTCAGACTAGGCCAGATTTATGTTACTCAGTGGGGATTGTTAGTAGATTTATGGCAGATCCTAAGGCATCTCATTGGCAAGCTGTCAAGTGTATTCTTAGATATTTGAAAGGTACTGTGGAGAATGGTATATGGTATAAGTATGGTAGTGCAGGAGAGCTGGTTGGTTACAGTGACAGCTCACATGCTCCTACTAAATCGGATGGAAAGAGTACCACAGGAATGGTGTTCTATTTCGGTGGTGGTCCTGTAAGTTGGGTGAGTCAAAAGCAGGCCACGGTGGCTCTGTCATCTTGTGAGGCAGAATTCATGGCAGCTACAGCCACAGCTCAGCAGGCTGTGTGGCTTAAAGGGTTGCTAGAGTACTTGACAAGTAAAGAATTGGGTCCTATTTTGTTATGTGTGGATAATAAATCAGCCATTCAGTTGATGAAGAATCCTGTGTTCCATGGCAGGTCTAAACACATAGATGTGAGGTATCACTATATTCGGGGATGTGTTGAAAAGAACCTTGTGGTTGTAAAGCATGTTAGTGGAGAGGAACAAAAGGCTGATGTATTGACAAAAGCTTTATCTCGGGTCAAGTTTGCTGAAATGAAATTAAAGCTGGGAGTTGGAACAATACAAGAATTAAGGGGGTGAATGTTAGTTTAATTCTTTGTATTCTTTGCTGTATTGTGTTTTATTCGGAAGCGGTCTCTCTATCTCTCAGGATAGAGGAAAGACTTGCCACCACATACCCCTCCCAGACCCTGCTCTTCAGCGGGATACACTGGGTATGTTTGTTTGTTTGTTTGTTTTATTGTGTTTAGTTGGTGTTGTACATGTTCAGTCTTTGTGTTTAGTTGGTGTTATAAATGTTCAGTCTGTATTGTTTAGGGGCTGAAAATGTAAATGTAAATAGTTAGTTAGTTCTAACTAGTATAAGTACATGTGATTAGTGTGTAATTCATTATCACTTTTCAAATAAGAATTCAGTCGATCTTCATGTTCTATCAGTTGGTGTTCTAATTCTATCCTGTTGGCTGTTGCTACAACCTGTGTACTGTGAGAAGAATTTGATGCCTATTGGCTTGTGTCTCTTTTAGAAGATAAATACAATTAGACATTTGATGCAAACATAATGACATAGAAGTTAGAACTTAAATTTATATAACTTTATACTGATAATCTTACTGATTGTTTTGGTTTTATGTTCATATCCCAATATTTGTCCACTTGAATGTACTTAAATGTCATAGTGCACCTATTCTTTTTGGGAAATTTACTCTTTACGACGCTGTATAGGCTAGTTGTTTGTTTTTGTAGGAAGCTAATTGTTTATTTTTTGAGAAGCTTCATCTGGAGACTAATCTATCATGGTTAATCTATCTGTACAGAATGTCACAGGGCCTAGTGCGTCTTCTGCTTCATCTGTCCCTCATTCTGTTTCACAGCATGCCTTTTCAACTTTAGGTGCTACATCATCAAGTTCAAACTTTGCTTCACAACCATTTAGGATGCCATCTGGATCACCTTTTCAACCGCCTCCAGGTGCACCAAGAATTTCTGTACCATCTGTTCCACCTGGAAGACCTCCAGCTATTCATGTTCAACCTAGTTCATCTTCTCAGCAGCCATTTTATGGCACCTATGCTTCTAATCCTCCCATGGTTGGCCCTCCTCAGGGAGGCTGGCTTCAGCCTCCAGGCCCTCCACCAATCGGTGGCTTGTCAAGACCACAGCTTTTACCATATCCACCTGCTTTACCTGGTTCCTTTTCTTTGCCAGCTCAACGCATGCCACTAACATTGGTCCCACCATCTAATGCTCAGCCTCCTGGCACTTCAATTGGAGTCTCCGACAACATGCCACATGATTTACCTCCAGGGACTTGTATGTTTTAATATTGTGAATTTGTGATTTTCAAAATATAATATTTCTTGAATTGGTAATTATTTTCAGTTATGTTTTGCAGACAATAGCAAGCATCTAAATGCTGTTGGTGTAAAGGAAGCATCAGCTTCTGGTGATCTGTTGGATGCTTGGTCAGCACACAGGACTGAAACAGGAACCATATACTATTATAATGCTGTGACAGGACAGTCTACATACCAAAAACCTGTTGGTTTTAAGGGAGAGGTGAATTTTGTTGCTTTGACTATTCGATGTGCATATTAATATATATACTAAACCTCCAAAGTCTGAAGTCTGAACTGTCTGCTGTATATAGTTCATATCCTTATTAGGATAATAACATTGCAGCAGGGTTTGTGATGCCCTTCATGATTGTGCTATAAAGTCTAAACATGTTCATCACTTCACTCATGTAAGTTAAGTTATTGATAAGAAACCTTGATGGTTTTACTCTTATAGGTTGGGAAGTAAAGAAATGCAGAAATAATTTATATAATGTGGTTTCTTTAATCTGATGTTCAAATTTATGTAGTTGCCTTTTTTGTTGGATAGCATAATTTGTAACCAGCTTTATGTTTGTTAGCATCATTGTGTTGATTTATTGTTTCATGTGTGCCTTCGCCAAATGAACTAATATTTGCTCCTCTCTCTCTTTTTGGTTTGGCAGCCTGATAAGGTTTTTGCACAACCAACTCCAATTTCATGGTGAGTGATTTGCATACTTCATTTGGTTACACTTTTTCTTTTCCTTTCTTCACCCTTAGTCATTCTAAGTTTCAAACAAACAGGTATGATTAGGGTATCATGGAATTACTATTTTCTGTATGGAGAGAAATATAATGGATAACATAGATGTTCAAGATCTTGTGCAAGGTTCTATCAATGCTTATAGGAAGATAAATGATGATTAATGGTCTTGACCCAATATCAATTCTATAAACTTAGAATGAACTTTATTGGTACTGTTCAATCTATTGATATCTGTCCAAATATCAGATTTCCATGAAACAAAACACATTGAAGTAGGTCATTATCTTGCAAGGAATTAGGGATAGGCTTCTTGGTTCCAATTTTGTTTCTATTGTTACATTATGTTACTCACCATCTCACATGTCCTCTTTGTATGGGGGTTTCTTATTGGTTTGTGCAATCAGAACCTTAATTATTTTGCCGTTTATATGTTTTAATTCATTTTGTTTACAGTATTACTCAACTTTAGGTTTCTGTGTTTCTTTTTTTTATTTATTATATTTTGTTCAGGGAGAAGTGTGCTGGCACAGATTGGTCATTAGTCACCACAAATGACGGGAAAAGATACTACTACAATGCTAAAACCAAGGTAACACATGCATTTTTGCTATAATCAAGTTTTATTATTTCAAGCTGACTTCCATTGTTTGTGTACTGACTTGTAAACTCACTTTTAAAGTTTATAAGTGTCTACAATAAACTTGATCTTGATTTGCTTTGAACAGGTGAGCAGCTGGCAAATACCAGCAGATGTGACTGAGTTAAGAAAGAAGCAGGAAAGTGACGCTTTAAAAGAACAATCAGTATCGGTGCAAAATGTAACTACTTTAACTGAACAAGGATCTGGTCCATTAAGCTTGAATGCCCCCGCTATTACGACAGGTGGCCGTGATGCCGTATCTCCGGTATCATCATCTGCACTTGATTTGATAAAGAAGAAACTACAAGATTCCACAGCTCCTGCTACCACCGAATCTGATCTGAATGGGTCTATACCAGCTGATCAAGCAGGGAAGGGACCACATGGTGAGAATGGAAAAGACAAGGTAAAAGATGACAATGGTGATGGAAATATTTCAAACAGTTCCTCAGATTCAGATGATGTGGACAATGGACCAACCAAAGAGGAGCGTGCTATGCAGTTTAAGGTATCTTTTAGTTTGTTGATTAATGTTTTTGTAAAACCAACATTTCCAGTATGCTTTTTAAAAATTACAAGGTTTTTTCCTCGTGGAATATTCAGGAGATGCTCAAGGAGCGTGGCGTGGCCCCATTTTCAAAATGGGAGAAAGAGCTTCCTAAATTTGTGTTTGATCCGCGTTTTAAGGTTTGCTAAAGTACAAACTTTGTCACTTGTTAAGTTACCAACATGAATTATTGTTGCTGTTTTTATTTGCAGTATTTTTCTTCATTACATTCAACTGATATTTCATGCACATATGCCGTTTGAAAGACTGCAAATAAATTCACGATATGCTGTTTAGAAGTTTGCGTAACATGAGAAGAGAAGATAATAAGAGCATTGTCTAAGTCAGTTGTTTGTCTCCAAAGAAAACATTAAATGAATCAAACATTAAATGATTGTTGAGTTCTGGTTCTCAAATAGTGTTTTTTATGTAGTTCTTATTTACTGAGTGCATAGAAACAATGTCTCTCTTGCAGGCAATACCAAGTTATAGTGCTCGAAGAGCCATATTTGATCATTTTGTCAGAACACGTGCTGAAGAAGAACGCAAAGAAAAAAGAGCAGCACAGAAGGCTGCAATTGAAGGTTACAAACAGTTACTGGATGAGGCGAAGGAGGTTTGATTTAAGTCTGTCTCTAATTTAAATCTCAGAAATTTTTTAATATAATCATAATCCATGATACAATTTTAATTTTGAATAAATTGAGTTATAATTTGTTGCCATTATGTCATCTATCTTTTAGGATATCGACCACAAAACTGATTATCAAACATTTAAAAGAAAGTGGGGTCATGATCCAAGGTTTGAGGCTTTGGACCGAAAAGAACGTGAAGCTTTACTAAATGAAAGGTAACTAGCTGTACTTAGTTTAATTTGCAAAACTTAATTTATTAGAGATAACTATTAATCAAGCATGTTACAGCCTAAAATGAAGTATGTTATGCAGGATCCTGTATTTCATGGCATTCATGGGTTCTTTTTTTCCCCTCTTTTTAACTTTTCTAACCACTATTGAAATTTTATTCTGTTTCAGGGTGGTTTCTCTAAAGAGGTCTGTTGAAGAAGAGGCTCGTGCGAAACGTGCAGCTGTTGTTTCTAGTTTCAAGTCGATGCTTAGGGAAAGTAAGGACATTTCCCCAATTTCTCGTTGGTCCAAGGTTAGTCATGTGTAGATATTCAGATTGACTTTTGGTTTTATTCATTGATTCCAAATTTATTTGCTACTTTTGATTTTGCAGGTTAAGGATACCTTTAGAAATGATCCTCGATACAAATCTGTTAATCATGAGGATAGGGAAGATATATTTAATGAATATATTTCTGAGCTAAAGGAGTCTGGTGTGGAAGCTGAAAGGGCAGAAAAGGCAAAACGGGATGAGGAGGTATAACAAGCTTTTATTTGTTCTATATTTTTAATTTTCTTGGGCGTCGCTTTTATGCTGCCTTCTAGTTTTTATACTTTGTGGTTACATCAACCATAATATAGTGAATTGCGTGTTACATTGTTTTCCACTTTTCCTGTTAAAAAGCATTTTAGTTATTGCCGCACTGCAGCAAATCACGTTAAACCATTTAGTGTATATTGGCATTTTTTTTACTGTAAGTGTTTAACTTGCTTAAAATCAGCAAATTTCTTTATCCCAGAAAAAGCACATAATATTTATCTTCATGATTTATGAAGATGTATCCTGGCACCTATGATCTTACTTGTATGTTTATTTAAAATTTATCATTAAATCATGGAGGCCTTAAAATTTAACATACAATCATCAAGTTATAAATAATTTAATGCAGCTGCATGACTTTTTTTGCATTATCTGTGACCAGTGCATGATTTTGAGTGCTTAGCCTTAGTCATTCTTCATGGTAATATACGCATGTTGGTTTGTGAGTATATGATACACCAATGCGCAAAGATCAAACACTAACCACAAGGCAGGTTATTAAAAAAAATGTTCTAAATCTTTGTGGTTTGTGAATATATGATACACCAATGCATGAAGATTAAACACTAACCATAGAGTAGGTACTCAAAAAATTGTGTACATCTTTGTGTTTCCACATGGCGATTAAAATCTCAATTGTTGCTATATGTTACTTCTAAAGACAATAGACTCTTTTCTTTTCTCAGAATTTTTAATGCACACTGTACACATCTTTATTTTGACATGATTCTCCCAATCATTGTCCTTCTTGTTTCTTTATGGAATTTTGGTTTAAACAAGTAGCTAGGATTTTATCCTTTTCTTTTTGTTCTTTTAATAAATGGAAAATGGAAAATTATCATGAGCATATGATCATATACTATTTAGAAAGGGTGCTATGAAGGGTAAACATGAAGCTATATAAATGGTATGCATTTTATATGTACATAACAAAATTCGTACATGTGTGGAAGCATGTCATCAAAGCTTCCTATATACTTAAACACAGAAGCACCGAGTTATTTGATACACAAAACATAGTATTTGAAAACATGTTTGTTGAGGTTGTCATCTATGATTACTTTATAAACGAATGCAGGAGAAATTGAAGGAAAGAGAGCGGGTATTGCGTAAGCGAAAAGAGCGAGAAGAACAAGAAGTGGAGAGGGTGCGTTCAAAAACTCTTAGAAAGGAAGCTGTTGAGTCATATCAAGCATTACTTGTAGAGACAATTAAAGATCCACAGGTACTCTTTTATCAAATTTACAAGTCAAATTTTTGAATGTTTGGTAATACAATTAGGGCTGCAAGAGAGTCAAGCCAAGCCAACGTTATATTCTGTAACCAGAATCATTTCAAACATATATAAAATCACAACAAAAGTTGCCCATAATTAAAATCACTTTTAATGAAACATTAGCATAATTTGCAACTTTCAGTTTATACTATAACCTGCATATTACATAAGACACAAAAGCTTGATAAGAAATCAAGCCAAGCTCGTTTTAGTGCTTGAGTTTGAGCTCGATAAAATCTCAACTTGTTTGCAGCGCTAGGTGCAATTGTTCTGTTTACATTAGTTTTTGTATTCTATACTACTGCTTAAAGATTTTAATGAAATTATGGATAAATACAGTATGAAATGGATATTATCTGAACAACAATTCCTAGATTTTCTAGGATAAATACACCATACCCTGCAGGATTTGAACTCCCAACCTTTTTGGATAGATGTATGTATATATGACTAGAAGTAACTAACCAAATTATAATCATTACTTGTAAAATCATTAGTTTCCTACATGTTTTTAAATCATTAGTTCTCTAGGTGTTATCATATCATATGTTCTTTGCATGTTATAAAAAAATAAATATATTAATTACAATTTTTGATGTTTATCTTTTATCTTTTTCTTGTTCAGGTTTCATGGACAGATGCAAAACCTAAACTAGAGAAGGATCCTCAAGGGCGTGCAGCGAACCTTTATTTAGATCAATCAGATCTCGAAAAGTTTTTCCGTGAACACATTAAGTTATTGCATGACGTAAGTTGTTTAACCCATTGATGACTTTTTGTGAAGGCTCTTGCTCATTGATATACCTTTCTAGGGTTAATTCGGGATTTCGGGTTTTACTTTACTTCTAATGGATCAAATGGATAAACTTCATTAACGTGCCTCAAATTGAAATTGGCAAATGGGTTGAAAGTGACCGAAGTGCACGAAGTTAGTATTTTAAAAGTATGGATTACGTAATTAAATCTAATACATTAGTCCATTACTAGATCAAGAAAAGAAGAGTCAAAATAATGTTTGGGTGTCAAAATGACTCGTATTTATCCTTTTGGACGAAACCCGCTTTACCCAAACTGTTAGATCTGTCTTATTTTTAACCTTGTTTATTTGTCATGTTTCAGAGGTGTGCAAACGAATACAAAGCTTTATTAGCTGAAGTAATAACCACAGAAGCAGCTAAAAAAGAATATGAAGATGGTAAAACCGTTTATACTTCTTGGTCAACAGCCAGACACATGCTCAAAGACGACACCCGATACAACAAAATGCCAAGAAAAGATAGAGAATTATTGTGGCGGCGGCATGTCGAGGACCTGCAACGAAGGCAAAAGTCAACAGTTGACAAGGATTCAGAAAAATATGGAGATGGTAAGACAGCTAGTTCAGTTGATTCTAGGAAAAACCTTTCAGGGTATAAGAGAAATCATGATCGTCGATAGCTTTACTTGGGGCTATTTATCCTTTGACATCTTATCAGCCTCATTACTGCCTTGTATTGCTGCCTATGATCTCTTATATTCTTTTTCTTTGGCTTTTTGTATGCCATGTTACAGCTAAAGATATTCTTGTATCGCTTGGTTAAGGTACGGCTGCTATGGTTAAATTAGAATTTAGTACTTAATTGCCTACTATAAAGTAGAAAAGTACTAAATACGTCGCAGGGGTGTGATGTGGTCTAATGGAGTTATGCATTGCATGTACTTCACATCTTGTTAGGGTTGGTTGGTTGAGTAAGATTTGGGTTGGGCCGAGTAATGCGGTTACCTAGCCAGGGACCGATATCGGTCCAATTAAGGATATTTGGTTAGGTTCTCTGTTTTTATTCTAGGGTAAATTGGGTCGGGTCCGGGTAAAGATTAAATATGAAATATCTTTGTATAAATGAAAGAACTCTGAAAATGAATAATGGACATAGAATACGTAAATGAATCATGAACATACCTAACAGAGAAACAGAACATAAAATAGTAGTAACATGGGGAGTGTTACTCATTGAGCATGCAACACTCAGCATATAGTAGTATCATTGGACTGATTCATAGGCCTCTACTAATTTCATGTGGTACATATTGATATTTAGAGACGTCGTGGTCTGCTCAAACGATAGGAATGGTGCTACGTCATTGATTCCTTGATGGCACACATGTCGAATACTTGAATCCCCTATGGTAGTCTTGCTTAGGTATCAAAGGGTGAAAAGACTTGCTTAGGTATCAAAGGGTGAAAAAACTTGCAAGTTCAAATCATAAATAAAAACATATAAAATTCAATGGCACAATCAAATATATAAAATGCCATAATTAACGAATCTCATAACTCCTCGTCAATAGAACACGAGACAATCCCCGTCAATAGAACACGAGACAATGATAAGTTCAAATATTTAATGAAAATTATAAGAGTGAAGATCTAGAGATCTAAATATGGTGCAAGACCTAGCATCTATTTATTGAATCACTTGCCAATTGTTTAGAGCAAGTATCAATAGCATTCTGTAACTAGCTGATCTCAAGGGCTTCACAGGTGATTAAGTTGTATCGACGAGTGGCTTGACAATTGGAGTGATATATATATATATATATAAATTTGATAACATTAAATGTTTTAGAGGAATCATTTGAGAACTCGTAAATATTTTTAAACTATAAGAAATCCTATCAACTATATTTTTTAAAATAATAATTGAAATATAACATTCGTCTATCATGAAATTCAATAAAAATAATAATGATGAAATTTCATATTTGTATATATAATCTACTCATGTGTAAGTTATGTGTAGATTACACTACCCACACATGTGTAGGTAAATAATTATAAAGTTAAAATACATATGAAAAAAAAAATATTTTTGATTGTTTTTTTATATACATTAACATATTGAACTATATATAAAAAGTACAAAATTAAAATAAAATACATAAACTATTGACTATTTTTGTAGAAATATATATGACTTTTAGAATTTAATTGAATACATACTATTTAACAAATTTGTAGATATATAAACACACATTCTGATCGGATTTATACCTTTATAACCATTTGGCTCATAAAACCATTTTCCTCAAACAACTTATGAAAATTTTCAAGATGTAACCGCATCTTTCTACTTATTTATTTTAAATTATTTATAACTTGTAATCGGGTTTTAAACACACATAAAAGATACATAGCTACCATTTGTAGCAATTATCTTCTAAATTTGTAGGATATTATATTTTCATTTATAACATACGTTCTAACTTTTAAGTACAAAATATATTATTCTGTTAAGAAATTACTGTATTTTGCAAGACTTTAAAAACTCCATTTTCCCACTGCTGCCGTCGTCATTTCTAACTTCAAAGTATACAGCTTTCATAGCCTATAATCTATGTTACATACCTTGTGGTTGACCCATGTTTAGTATCAAACAACCTGCTGTTCATCACTTCATCTTCCTCACCCACAAAAACTCTAAGCAAATGCCAACTCCATGTGGGTTCCTCTAATCAGGTCAGTTTCCCGAAGAAATTTGCCCAAATATGACCTCATATTCCGATATTATTCACTTTCATCACTTGCTCAATTACCCCTTTCCGACGTATCAGATTCTAGCTCCGATGAAAACTACCAGTTTCCCCTTAATAACAATAACAGTATGAGCAAATTTAATCATGCCCACCAGGTGTTTGATAAAATGTCTGTTACAGAAACCTTAGAATCGTTGAAAGAACAACCCAAGACGGCGTTGTATTTGATCACCCAATTGAAAGAATGTGGTTTTACCCATGATGTTGCTACTTACATGGCTATTATAAGGTTTATGTGTCACTGGAGTATGATTAGGAGGCTAAAGCATCTGTTTTTAGAGGTTATTGAGGATAAAGATGGGGCTTTTGGTTTTGGAATTTCTGATCTGCTCGAGGAGTTGTTGAAGGAGATTAATGTGGATGGTGGGAATTTGCTTGTTAGAGCGGTTGATGGTTTGATTAAGGCTTTTATTAGCGTTGAACGGTTTGATGATGCTCTTGAGGTGTTTGTGAAGATACAAGGTCAATTTGTTCCGTCTGTGCTTACTTGTAATCTTTTTATGAACTGTTTGGTTGAAGAGGGTGAAGTAGATGCAGCTCTGGCGGTTTATGGACATTTAAAGATGAATGGTTTCTGTCCAAATGTGTACACTTATGGGATTGTGGTTAAAGGGCTATGCAGGAAGGGACGTGTAGAAGAAGTTGGAGATGTTTTTAGAGAAATGAAAGAGTCTGGAGTCGAGCCTGATATGTTCACTTTCGGTACATATATTGATGGACTTTGCTCAAATGGTGACACAGACTCGGCTTTTAAGTTGCTTAATTTTTTGAGAGAGTCAGACTCACCCGTTGATGTTTTTGTTTATGCTTCTGTCATTCGTGGTTTTGTAAGAGAGTTGAAGTTAGAAGATGCAGAGAACGTCTTTCTTGATATGAAACAGTTAGCAATTGTCCCTGATGCTTATTGTTATGGGGCGCTAATCCAAGGGTACTGTAAAGAAAAGAATATATTAAGGGCCTTGGATCTTTGTGATGAAATGTATTCAAACGGTATCAAAACCAATTGTGTGATTATGAGCTCGATCATGCAATGTTTGTGTCAGTTGGGGATGTTATCTGAAGCTGTTTACCAATTCATAAGTGCAATGGAATCTGGGGTTTTTCTTGATGAAATCTCTTTCACGATTGCTATTGATGCTCTATGTAGACTAGGAAAAATGGAAAAAGCGGTTTTGTTGCTAGAAGTGATGAAATCAAAGAAAATGAACCCAGATGTCAGGCACTACACAACTTTGATCAAAGGTTTTTTTCTTGTTAAAGACCTTAAGAACGCTCAGAAAATCTTTAATGAGATGATTGAGAGCGGTTTGAAACCTGATACAGTTACTTTCAAGGTGCTTATTGGTGGGAACTCAAGATGCGGGCTTTTTAAGGAGACAATGATTCTTTTAGATAATATGGTAGCACTAGGTTTGGAGCCCACAAGTGCTACACATGACATTGTCATTGAGGGCTTATGTAAAGGTGGAAAGGTGAAGGAAGCAGGATTATTTTTTGATAGTCTTGAAAGAAAAAGCTTGAATAATTATGTTGCTATGATGAACGGGTATTGTGACTCAAACAATGTAGAAAAAGCATATGAACTTTTTCTTAGATTGGCCAAGCAAGGAAAGATTGGGCTTCTAGTGGCAAACAGTTGTTGCTTAAAACTTCTTAGTGGCCTGTGTGCAAAAGGTGAAACTGATAGAGCATTAAGGCTATTCAAGACAATATTGAAATCAGAAGATGGACCGTCTAAAATTATGTGTAGTAAACTAAAAGCTGCATATTGTCGGGCTGGAGATATGAGGATGGCACGTTGGGTTTTTGATATGATGATTGAAAGAGGATTACTACCCGATGTCATTTCCTACACGATTATGTTACATGGTTATTTTCGGGTGAATTGCTTAAAAGAAGCTTATGATATTTTTAAGGATATGATACATCATGGTATACAGCCTGATATCATAACTTATACAGTATTATTTGATGGGGAATCTAAAGTAAAACGGAAAAGATTTATCAGTAGAGAAAACCGGAACGAAGAAAGGGATTTGCCAAGATATTTGACTAAAATGCAAGATTTGGTTCCTGATGTTATTTACTACACGGTTTTAATTGACCATTACTGTAAATCAAACAACCTCCAGGTTGCTAAGTGTGTTTTCAGTGAAATGATAGAAAGAGGTCTACAACCAGATACTGTAGCATACACATCTCTTATAAACGGCTACCGCTCTCGGGGATTTGAAGAGGCTGAAACACTTTATAATGAGATGCTATCGGCAGGGGTCCCACCGGATTCACGAACCAAGTTAGCTCTGAAAAGGGTGAAGGGCACAAATGTTGTCAAAAGCGCCAAAGGCGTGCACCTAGGGGCTCATATGAGGTTAGACACGCTAAAAGCGCCTTGCGTTGTTAAAGGTTAATCTGTTTGCAACAGAATGCTACATGACCTAGTGTGTCTTCTGCTTCATCTTTCCCTCTTTATGTTTCACAGCATGCTTATTCAGCTTTAGGTGTCGCATCATCAAACTCTAACTTTGCTCTTAGATCAGAACTCATGTCAAGACAGTTAACCACCATCCATTCCGAAGAGAATTCGCGCTTGTTGGAGCTATTAAGCATCTTAGACTATTGCATTCCATTTTTCAGCTGGACAGAAAAGTGGAAACTTGCTTCACGGCTTCACCACCATTTAGGATGCCATTTGGACCACCTTTTCATCAGTCACCACAAATGTTGGGAAAAGATACTACTACAACGCTAAAACCAAGGTATTTAAATCTTTTTTGGCTATAATAAAGTTATATTATGTATCAAGTTGACTTGATATTTCTGTGTCAGTTTCAAAGTTCATAATGTTTTTTTTTCTACACTAAACAAATTCATCTGCTTTTATCAGCTGAGCAGTCGGTGAATACCAGCAGATGTTACCGAGTTAAGAAAGAAACAGGAGAGTTATACTTTAAAAGTTTAAAAGAACTATCAATGTCAGTGCAAAATTTAACAACTTAAACTGAAAAAGGATCTGGCCCATTAAGCTTGAATGGCCATGCTATTGCAACAGGTGGTCGTGATGCCATATCCCATGTATCATCATCTGGACTTGATTTGATAAAAATGAAACCACAAGATTCCACAGCTGCTACCATTGAATCTGATTTGAAGGGCCCACATAGTGAGAATGGAAAAGACAAGGTAAACAATGATAATGGTGATGGTATTTTCAAACAGCTCTTCAGATTTGAACGACATGGACACTGGACAGTGGTCCCGCTAAAGAGGAGCGTGCTATCCAGTTTAAGGTCTCTTTTCATTTGTTGCTTATCATTATTGTGAAAACCAGTGGTTTTCTAATATGTTTATTTTGGTACTAAGTTTTTTACTCGCTGAATATCCAGCAGATGCTCAAGGTGCGTGGTGTGACCCCTTTTTTCAAATTGAGAGAGGGAGGGCTTTCTAAATTTGTGTTTGACCCACGTATTAAGGTTTGCTGAAGTACAAATTTTGTCACTTGTTTGGTTTACAACATGATATTTTACTGTTGCTGTTTATGTTTGCAATATTTTTCTATTGGACTTCCAGCTGATTTTTTATGACATATGCTGTTTGAAACTCTACAATATGCTGTTTAGAAGTTTGCAAAAAAATGAAAAGAAAATATAAGAGTTTTTTCTTCAAAAAAAAAAAGAATTTTTATTGAACCAAATTCTGATTTTTGGTTTTGGTTCTGGTTATTAATTTTTTAAACTTTTATATTCCTTAATTACTGAGTGTGTAGAAACAATATTCCTCTCGCAGGCAATACGAAGTTAGAACTAGTTATTTTACTCGCCGCGCGTTGCGGCGGCGGCGAGAGTACGTGTCATGATCAAGTATAAAATACAATCGACTCAATTTGTTTCCGAACTAAATTTACGTAAAACATGGAGTACGCCGCGCGTTGCGGCGGCGGCGAGAGTACGTCTCATGATCAAGTATAAAATACAATCGACTCAATTTGTTTCCGAACTAAATTTACGTAAAACATGGAGTAATACCAATTAGTACCATCGAATGAAAACATATTTTATTTAAATCGACTATATTTCAAACGCAATTTACGTTAAAACGTAGAACAACTCAAAACGTATATCAAAATAAGCAAGTGCGGGGAAGAC
>BJCO01000743.1:0-16394 GCA_018326465.1 Flaveria floridana | reverse complement strand
GAAAGTGGTTCAGCTTTATAGAAAAAGTACATTAGATAAAAGCATGTCTGATAAAAGTCTTCGGAAGAATCTGTCTTGGTTCTTTGGCTTTGGAAGACTTTGTCTTTGAAGCTTCGGAAGACTTCATTTCTGGCTTCGGAAGATATTGGTCTTGGCTTCGGAATATTTTACACTTAGAACATTTCTGAAGGGAAGTGTAAAACTTCCGAAGCATTTCTACTTCATGTTCTTCTTTGCAGCATGCAGGAAGACTTAGAGTATTTTGGCTGTATCAGACTTATAGGAAACCTTACATATAACCTATTCTAAGCTTGTTACAACCATTCTAAACCTCAAACAAATATTTACAACTATAAAACATCAACATATAAGCACAAAACATGCGGGTGTACATACATAATAATTATAAAACCATTTTTAATACATTTTTAGCCCTAAAAGAGTTTTAAAACCTGTAAAAGTTAGGGTCTAGAAACTCACCTAAGCTGCTTCCTAGCTTAAACTCTTCCACTTGAACATTTTAGATGATTCTGACATCTAAAAATGTCCAAAAAACACACACCCGAACACATACATACTCATAAGAACATAAAATCTCAGTTTCTTAGTCAAACCACAAACAAAACCGAGCTAATTATACAAAATTTACTTACCTAGGCCAAGATTAGCAGCTTTCTCTCTCTAGAACCAAAGGTTTATACTCTTCTTCTTATTCTTCTTTTCTTTTTGGTCGGCAACATAGCAAGAGAGAGGTTGTTATGGGTGGCCATGCAAAAAGTAATAATAAAATAATAGAGTTTTGTCCTTTTTACACTCTAGTCCCTCCACTTTGGTTCTTTCCTTTTCTTTCTAATTACTTTTATTTTCTTTTCCTCCTTTCTTTTCTTTTCTTATTATTTTTCTTTTCTTTTATTTAACTAGAAATTTCGGGTGCTACAAGGATAGGGTAGACATAGCCCTTGGTATGCCCTCCTCAAATAGGCTTTAAATTAAAGCTTCCACATCAATATGGGCCTAAAGAAATTGTTGAGTATGGACAACTGCAAGTGAGGGTGGTGAGTCCTCTATGTCCATACTCTAGGCGAAACTCCCAGGTTCTGTGATTGTAAGTAGGACTTTCTCCCCCTCTTTGGTAGCATCATCCTCTTACACAGGGGAGCTAAGGGTTAGGTCTACCACATCCACAGGTTCTTATAGACCTGGTTGAGTTTGCCTGACGGGTCTCCCAACTAACTTGCCCTTGAGATCAGTGATATCAAGTTGCTGATCACTGACCTGTCTTAATGATTGAATCGCTTGCAAAAGTGAGAGCCTCTTCCATATGGACTTCCTAAACATGTTAGGGAGATCCACCTCAGTTGGGGTTAGATGATGTGGGCTAGATATGGGTGATTCGGGAGCACTGATCTCTCCTTGAGCAGGGGAGGAAAAGAGAGACTAATGGTACTCACTGAATCCTATATCTTCATTATAATAAAATTAAAGGTCAATGATGGGTTGGTTTAAATCTAATGGCTAAGGATGGTAGCTTTCCCCTAATGGTTGATCACTTGAGTTTTGAGACTTAGAGTGATGGCTTAAGGCTTGAGTAACAAGCTCCTCCTCAGGCTGAGCATGAGGAACCTTAGCACTAATCAAAGAAGTAATGGGAGTAGTTTGCTCCTCAGAAGAAGTGGGAGCTCTAGTTTCCATTTTCTCCTACATGAGTAATTGTATAGGAGCCTGCTAAACCTGAGTAGACTGAGCAGGGGTTTCCTTGGATTTTCTGGTGTAGGTGATGGTTATTTGTGGTTGTGTGGGTGGTGTAGATGTAGAAGGTATGGGTTTAACATTGGCTAGTGCTGCCAAGTTGTCACCTTGAGCAATAAGCTCTAACATTTTTGGGACTAGGGCTGTTTCTACCCCTAAGAAGCCAACAATGGATTTTCTTATTTTTTTCCCATTCCAGGCTTCATCTATCCCAATTTAAGAGTATTACTAGTTTATCTTAACCATGAGTCCAGTTTACTATTAAGAATGTGTTGAACATATCTAGGGAACATATAGTACTCTAAGGAATCCAAGTTAGCAAGCAAGTTTGTATAGACAAACTGGGAGTACTTGAACTTGACCCCTTGAACCATCCCATGGACTATATAGGATAAGTCCTCAGGAATCTTGTTCCAACCTCCATGTTTGTTAGATAGAGAATGGATTAAAACATGGAGGAGGTACTTCCATTCAGAGGAAACCTTACCCTTCTCGAAGGTTCTGACAGAGTAGTCCCTTCATAGCCCATCTGCTCGAATGAGTTATTGACAATATATTTTAGGAAGGACAACTCGCCTTCTTTATCACCCAGCCTTAGATGAGAGTTGATTGTGGCTGGAGTGATGAAAATTGTCCTCTCTTGCACTATGGCAGACAGTGCCTTCTCACTGTCCAAGATGACCTCTTAGAAAGTTCTCTAGAACTCTAGGAGTTGTTTTTCATACAATGGAAGGTCTATTGTGAGGGTAGTGAGGTAGTTAGAGTGAGACAAGAAGCGACAAACATTTGAGAAACCTGGATCTTTCTAAGATGATAACAGATCAACTTGATTATGTTGCTTGTGTATATGCATGGAAAAATATGGTTAGTTTCGGGGTTCAGGGTCGGCCTTTATGAAAAGCTTAGAGGTGAATAAAGCTAAGAACAAAGTCGGTTTGTGGATGAATTTAGGGTTTTCTTAAGATGAATAGGAAGGAGAAAGAGGGGGAACCGTTGAAGTTTTATATATATGATGGATTTGGGATAAACTTAATGCAAAAGGATAAACTTTGAAATCCGGATGTTGGTCCCACCTCTAAAAAAGTGCCCAAAAAGATAGTTTTCTTGAAAGTCTAAAATCTTCTGAAGGTAATTTTATCTTCGGAGGTTTTGAGAAAACTTTCAAAGCCAATATGACTTCGGAAGATATTCCTTAGCTTGATAAAATTTGCTTCGGAAGCAAAATAGTTAGAGTATTTTGCTTTCGAGATATATTTGGTTTCAGAAGATATTAAACTTCGGAAGTTGTATCAAAGGATGAAGAAAGCTTTCGAGAATTAATTGCTTTTAGAAGAAAATTGCCCTTCAAAATATATAAGTACTTAGAAGCATATTTAAGCTTCGAAAAATATATAAGAATTTCTTTCAAAGGTAAATTTTTTAGTAATTAGTTATAGGTTTTGAAGACATAATTTTCTTTAGAAGTCAACTTAATGTCTTCCGAAAGAAAATATATCTTAAATTTTCAAAATTCCAAGGAATATCATTTTGAAAATTCTCCGAAGGTAAACTTGGCTTATATAGGTGATAGTATAAAAAACTTAAGATACACATATTTGAAAAATAATCTTGAATTTAATTTAAGAAAATCTACTCAAAGTTAATCATCCCAATAGCTGATACAAGATACTTAAACATCTGTTCATCAAAAGCTTTTATAAACAGATCAACATATTGTTCATGTGTGTTAACTTTGACTAGTTTATCAAACCCTTTTCAAAATTATCTCTAATCAAATAAAACCTTATGTTGATATGATTTGTTTTTAGTGCTGCACCAGATTCTCTGTAATAAAGATAGTACTGTTGTTTTCTATATGGAAGGGAGTCTTTTTAAAGTTGAATCCATAGTCTAGCATCTGATTCTGAATCCAAAGCACTTGAGCATAGCAACTTGCAAAAGCAATGTATTTAGCTTCAGTAGTTGATGCAGACACACAAGATTGTTTCTTGCATTGCCATGAGACTATCCTTCCATCAAGTAATTGACATCCCTCTGATGTAGACTTTGCGGTTTTATTACAACCACCATAGACTATCTATATAAGCATACAAATTGAAGTCAGAATTCTTTGGATACTAAAGGCCTTGTTTGAGAGAATATTTGAGATATCTGAGATTTCTTTTGATAGCAACCAGGTATGACATCTTGGGTTTGGCTTGATATCCTGCATAAATGCATGTAGCAAATATGATATCAGGCATGCTGGCTGTGTGGTACATAAAGGACCCAATCATAGCCCCGTAGAGATGTCCATCAACATACTTTCCCTCAAGATGCAGTCCTAAGGAGTGGTTTCTAGCTATAGGTGTCTTAGCAACCTTGCACTCCAATTAGTTAAAATCTGGTAAGTATGTCTTGCACATACTTTGACTGGTTTATGAAGATGACATTGTCAACCTGCTTCATCTAAATTCCTAGAAATAAATTAAGTCCCCCCTGGGTAATTATTTCAAATCTTATCTCCATCAGCTTCTCAAAGTCTTTGAAGAGCTTTGGATTAGTTGACCCCAAGATGATGTCATCCACATGAACTTAAACCAACATCAAGTCATTTCCTGTTCCTTTAATGAATAATATTCCATCAATAGTAACCTTCTTGTCGCCATGCTAAACAAGGTATTATGATAATGTCTCATACTACTTCCTTGCAGCTTGATACAACCTATAGAGAGCTTGTCAAGCTTACAGACATAATCAGGATGAGTTGGGTCTACAAAGCCAAGTGGTTTTTGACATACACTTCCTCATCAATCACCCCATATAAGAAGGCACACTTGATATCAAGTTGGTAAACCTTGAAATCCTTGGACGAAGCAAAATCAATAAATATCCTAACAATTTCAAGTCTTGCTACAAGAGCAAAAACTTCTATGTAATTAATCCCCTCTTCTTCTGTGTACCCTTGAAGAGCTAGTCTTGTCTTATTCTGGATGACAAGTCCTCTATCATCTTTCTTATTCTTAAAAACCCACTTGGTACCTATTGTGGTCTTCCCTTGAGGAAGAGGACATAGGTTCCAAACCATTTGCATTTTGAATTGAAGAAGCTCCTCCTACATTGCTTCAACCCAACTTCCATCCTTCAGAGCTTCTACAACTTTCCTTGGCTCAATATGGGACAAGAAACAAGAGTGTAGACAAACCTTTTTGTCATGGGTTTCTCCTTTTGTTCTCACCTCTTTCGCAACATCTCCAATGATTTTTTTGGTGGGATGTGACTTATGGAATCTTAGTTAAGGAGTCATAACAAGTTGGTTGGACATATCTAAATTCATGAAATTCAGAGAAGGTGATTGAGTATCACCCACCACATTAACCCATTTATCAATAGAAACTTGATCTAATGAGTGCGTGACATGATTGATGTGGTCTTTTATTGAGTGGTTATCAACATCAAGAAATTCTTAATCACTATCACCACCTTTATCTCCTCCTACATTGGAAACCCCTAAATCTGAGATTTATGACTCTGTGCTAGAATTGGTAGGAACCTCAGATGTATTAGCTGAAGAGTTTGTCATTGTTATGCTGACAGGATTTCCAACTGCAAGGTTTGTTACGACTTGAGCGGAAGTAGTTTTTTGACTTAGTCTTTTCAGCTCAAATCTTATGTCAAGATCACCTGTTGATAAGCAACCTGTAGATCCTGAAACATCTTCACAAGATTTGTTAAAATAGTTGGTAACTAAATCAAGATCAAACAACCAATCAGGAGCAGAACCTTTCACACAGGGTGTGTGCTTATTGAAGGTAACATTGGCTGACTACTCATCTACTCAAAGTTCTGAGATTGTATACTCTATAAGCCTTAGCTTAGGAAAAGTATCCAATAAAGTGTCTATCATCTGATTTCTCAGCAAATTTGGCTATCTGATCTTTGGTGTTCAAGATGGTGCAAGGACATCCAAATGATTTGAGGAAACTAATGAAAGGTCTCCTTTTATGCCATAACTCATAAGGTATCTTACCAAAAGTCTTGACCTATATTATGGTGAGGTTAACTAGTGTACTTGGTATAGTAGGTGCTTATCCCAGTTGTCTCGATCGTTTCCACTTATGGGTTCACCAAGGAGAGCACACTTTCTCATGTTGGTCACTAGGAGATTTCTTAAATCTATATTGACATGATCCTCTTTTGACTGTTTATATATTTAAGTGTATTCTTCTCCTTCACTATTTGATACATAAAGAGTACGAGGAAAGAAGTTTCTAAAGTGTTGGATGGAAATACATACACTTTATTGTTAACATTCATCAAGTAGGCATGTTAATTAAGCCTTAAGCCTTTAAGCAAGTGGTCACTAGTTCAACTCTCACATACCTAAAAAATTAATCTTAGATTTATTAGGTCGTACGCATCCACTAGACCCATTTCTCTAACCGGTTAATCTTAGATTTATTAGGTCGTACGCCTCCGCTAAACCCATTTCTCTAACCGGTTAGATCCTTCAAATCCAAAAAAGAAAACCCAAAATCTATCTAACATTGAAAAATGATTACCAATCCAATCCCTAACTTGATGCGACACATTATGATGTAGGTGGAAGCAAAAGATAACAATTAAACATGTTGATTCACCAAGAATTCCAGGAACAGCTCTTCTAACTATCATTGTATCACAAAAAATACCGATAATCAGGGTTTTCACACACTAATACACACTATGATAGAGAGAAAAAGTAATTTTATCAACTTAAAAATAATCCTCTCCTATTGTTTACATGAGTATAGAAAACAAATCAAAAGTCCAATGGGCCACAAAACATAAACGGGGCAAAAATCTAGGCCAAAAATAAACTTCAATAAAATCTAGAAATAAGAGAAAAAGTAAAACGAAGGTTTTTGAAAATGTGCTCCTTGATGCAACAGTCATTTCGAATGGCCGCAGGTGCAAAACAGAGACTTCTAGCCCAAGTTATGGCCATTTTACTAAATCCCCTTTGGACAAGCAACCTTGGCCTCCAAAAACAAAATAGATTGCTTTTCCACACTTAGGCCCACACTATTCCCTCCTGGGTAGAAAAAAATCATTATTGAATTCCCAACAAGCTCATCATTAAAAGAATCACCATGATAAGGCACCAAGTATTTCACATTAAACACATCAAAACACCGAATGTGGCTGGGTAACTTTAGTTGATATGCATTAGAGTTTATCTTCTATAAAATTTCAACATGCCCAATATTCTTGATAGATGATTTGTTGTACTCTCCAATCGAGAAACGATCTTTAGTTAACATAACCCAAACAAAGTTACCTTCTTTAAAATTAACATGCCTTCATTTTTTATTAGCAACTTTCTTGTACTTGCAATTGGCTTGGGTCAAATTATCATAAACAACTTTATGAACTTCATGTAACCCTTCCATAAAATCTTGAACCTTCTTAGGAATAGAACTTGAAATAGTAAGTGACAATAAATCAAGTGGTCCTCAAGTTTGAGATAAGTAGACTTCCTAAAATAGGTTAAACTCAGTGCTTCGATTAATAGCATGATTGTGAGCAAACTCAGCTTGGAATAGTTTCTAATCCCATGCTTTCACATGATCGTCGACCAAATATCTCAGCAAATACCAAGTGAATGATTAACAACTTCAGTTTGACCATCCGTTTGATAAGTACTAATGAAACTGAGTTGGGTATTCACCATCCTCCGTAGACTGCGCCAAAAGTGACTCAGAAATCTAGTATCCCGGTCAGAGACAATAGAAGAAGGAAATCTATGTAAGCGATGCATATCACGAAAGAAAGGTTATGTCATATTAACAGCATCAGTTGTCTTCTTACAAGAACCATCTTAGAAAATCAACAACAACAAAGATAGAATCATTACCCCTTTGTGTACGTGACAACCCCAACATAAAATCCATGCTAAAATCAAACCATGGCTATGAATGAACAAGCAAAGGCATATAGAGACCTGTATTACTAGTTGTGCTTAACATAACGATCCACTTCTTTCCTCATAGTATGCCAGAAGTAAAAAGCTTGCACCAACTATAAAGTACGATCACGACCAACGTGCCCTCACCATGTAACTCCTTAATAATTTGAAAATGTAGACTGGAATCATGTATACATAATTGGTTTCCCTTGAACAGAAAACCATCTTATAGAAGAAAATATGATTTTTGTCTAGTTTGCATATCCTACATAATAACTGAAAAAGATACATCAATGGCTAACTGCTCATGAATGACATCTAGACACTGCACATCAACCCTCATAGACATAAGTAGATTACCCCTCCTACTTAAGGCATAGCAATTGGTTTGAAACTACAGTTTTATGTTTGACCACAAAAGTAAACTTTCCAAGGAATGGTAACCAGTGCCCATGCTTATGAGATACCTTGTCTGGCATACGGATATGCCATAAAGAATAATGATCAGTGAACAAAACAAACTCCTTATGAAACAGATAGTGACGCTAATGTTTTACAGCTTGTATCACTGCTTAAAACTCCATATCATAAGTACTATACCTTAACTTTGCCCTGTCAATTTCTCACTAAAATAAGCAACTGGTTGGCCTCCTTGACTTAGCACCCCACCAATTCCAACCTTTGAGACATCAGTATGAAGTTAAAATACTTGAGAAAAATTAGGCAATATTAGAATAGGTGTTGTAGTGAGCTTGTCTTTTATAACTTGAAAAGCCAACACTACCTCTTCTGTCCATGCAAATGTCTTTCCCTTCATGCAACTTATCACTGCAACCATAATAGAACTAAAATGTGGAATGAACCGTATATAAAAAGAAACAAGTCCATGAAACTACAAACTTCAGTAATGGTAGTAGGAGTTGGCCAATTGGAATAGGCAGCTACGTTAGATTCATCCACATGCATTCCTTAACCATAAACAACATACCCCAAAAATAGAACCTTAGGGATCATAAGCATACATTTCTTTGTTATTGCCTAAAAACTATCCCTGCGAAGTAAGGCCAAAACTTGCCTTACATGCATGAGATACTCACTAGAAGAAGCATTATAAATAGGAATGTCATTAAAATACACAACCACAAACTTCCTAATAAAAGGCCTGAGCAACTGATGCATCACACGTATAAAAGTTCTAGATGCTTTTGATAAACCAAAAGGCATTACCAACCATTCATACAATCTTTCACGAGTTTTGAAGGAAGTTTTCCACTCATCACCCGGTCTAAGACGAATCTGGTAATATCCACTCTTCAAATCCAACTTTGTGAAAATAATAGCACCACTAATCTAGTCAAGCAAATCATCAAGACTAGGAATAGGAAATCTATACCTTAAAGTAACCTTGTTGATGGCTTGACTGTTAACACACATATGGCAAGTGCCATCTTTTTTTGGAGTCAATTAAGCAGGAACAACACAAGGGATCATAATTTCACGAACATGGCCCCTTAGAAATCAACTCCTTAACCTGTCCGCTCAACTCCTCATGCTCTATTGGGATCATCTTGAAATGTGGCCTATTAGGCAATTATGATCCAGGTTCTAGATCAATATGATATTGGATGTTACGAAAAGGTGGCAATCCATTAGGAAATTCAGTAAGAAAAACATTAGAAAATTCCTCAAGTAAAGGAATCATAGCATCAGGAATGTTAGCATCTTCAACCACTTCTTTACTTATTAGCAACAAAAAATCATCTTTGACCTCCAACTCTTTCTCAAACTAAGAAAGAGTCAATAATGTAGCAGTGGGTTTGGTAGCCACTTCTTTGGGTTAATTAGGCAACAACATTATCTTCACATTATCAAACATAAAACCATAAGTAGTAGACCATCCATTATGTTCTATGTTATGATCATATTCCCAAGGCCTACCCAATGGTAAATAACACGCATCCATGGGAACCTCATCACACCATACTTCATACTTTGTATGTTTTACCAATAGAAAAATAAACAAGAGTATGTTTAATAATGACACCTCACCTCCCTTCTTAAGCCATTGGAACTAATAAGGCTTAGGATGGTTCTCTCTTTTCAGGCCTAACTTTCGCACAACCTCTTTAGAAACTAAATTATCACAGCTCCCCAAATCAATAACAAAATTACAAACCTTTCCTAACACGGTACATGTTGAATGAAAGATATTATGCTTAAGCCAATCATTGTCATTTTCCTTTGGTGTATAGCATGAGCGTCTAACCACCAGGCATGTTCCCATGTCTCCAGCCACCTCCACTTCTTCATACTCAAGTTCTTCATCAAATACTAGAGTGTCTTCATAATTTTCATCAGCCTCACCACCATCTTCCTATTCCTCGGGATCAGCAAACATTTGTCTTTTCCTAGCCTTCTTACATTTTGACTGTCGATTACCGGTCTCTCCATAAGTGAAACACTCCATGCTACTACTACCAGATCCTTTAGAAGTTGGTCTAATATTACCAGCACCTTGTTTTGTTTGGTTGGCCACAAAGCGAGATGATGTGTTACTCAAACCCGAACTTACTCCGGTTAAGAAAGAAAATGAACCACCAATATGTCGGTTTTGTTTTTCAAAAGCTAAAGCACGTTGATGAGCATCAGAAAGTGTCACGACTCGATCATGTTATTGAACTCCATAATCTAGACCATCAGACCACCAATGTAACGAGAAACGAGATGTTCTTTAGTTTCTTGAATATAATTTCTAGCAATTAGCTGGTAGAATTCAGTTGTGTAATCCTCAACAGACTTGAACCCTGTCTTAAATTCTATAACCATTGGTTCATTAATCGTTGATAATTAGGAGGAATAAATTTGGCCCTCATGCACTTCTTCATCTTCATCCAAGTTATGACCCTTGACTTTCCAACTCTTTATCGGGTTAGTTTTAGTTGTTGCCACCACGGAGACGCCCTTCCACGTAACCTACTAGCGATCAATTAAACCTTTTTTTCTTCCAGAATCTCCTTGAATTTGATCACACATTCAACGTTAACAAGTCAATCAATAATTTTTCTGGTATCAAAGTATCACCATCAAATTTTTATGAATATTGGTTCTTATTTTTTACTCCCAACGCCTATTATCACCCCTTTGATTTTGTTCTACTTGTTTGTTATAAGAAGAATCATTACCTTCAAAAAATAGATTTTTATCAATCACTGTTTCGTGACAGGTTACGATCACGCCTTCCTTGATTCATCAAATCTTGCATTTGATCAGCCAAGTTCAAAAAAATGATCCAGCGGCTCTTCCATTCTTGCCATAATACGCTGCTCCAATTCCCTCTCATGAACATCACTAAGAGGTCTTTTTATTGGAGGCATCTTAATTAGGAAATTTGGTTCTGATACCAACTGATGTAGGCGAAAGATAGAGATAACAATTGAATATGTTGATTCATCATGAATTTCAGGAATAACTCTTCTAACTATTATTGATTCACAAACAATACCGATTATCAGGGTTTTCACACACTCACACACACTATAATAGAGAGAAAAATTATTTTTTATCAACTTCAAAACTAATCATTTCCCATTGTTTACATGACTATAAAAAGCAAAGCAAAAATCGAATGGCCATAAAACATAAACGGACTAAAATCTGGGCCAAAAGTATTCCAACAAAATCTAAAAAAAGACAAAAAAATATTAAAATAACTTATAAAATAAGCCGTTTGTTGGTTGAAACGATGACTCAAACCACTTATGGCATTTTGTGAAAACGTGCTCCTCGGTGCAACGGTCGTTTTGACTAGTCGGAGGTCCAAAACAGAGAATTCTAACCCAAGTTATGGCCATTTTATTAAAGCCCTTTGGACAAGCGATCTTGGCTCTACAAAAATAAAATAACTTGCTTGTCCACACTTGGGCTCCCACCACAGGGGCCTATTCAGAAACAACGCAGAAATGCTTAACTTGTTTGTTGTTTTATTATTTTTATCATAATTTTGTATATAAAGTTAGTTATCTATATGAATATACACTGAATAAACTATATATGTGAAGCTCTGGCTCGAGCTCGTTTGAGCTCAACTCAATCCGTGATTTTGACGAGGGTTGCTCACAAGCCGCGTTGAGTCATTTACACTTTAAGTGTTAAATGTTAATATTAGTTTTAAAATAATTTAAAACTAACATTAACACTCTCGCTGCAACACATGGGTCTTCATGCTAGCTTTTAATAATAAAGAACTGAAAACATAACTAGTGATCGCTATGAAAAACGGATCCGCTCAACTGTAGTACCCAAATTTCATCGTATAATGCTCTCCTCAGATTGTTTTTTCTCTTTCTCTTTTTCTCCTTGAAGTATCATTTTTTAAACTTATTTAACATCAAGTCAATGGAATATTTGTTGGTGCTTCGTCTACTAAACAACCTACTTAGGTCAAAGCTTATCTAAATAACGCGTTTACGATACTTTCAGTCATATTCACAAATTAATTAATTAATTGTCCTAAAATATTTTAGATGGCCCTTTGAGAGTGAAAGTGGAAGAAACATTCAACAAACTGTATCATTTTAGAAAATAAAGTATTTGGAAAGGAAGCTTCAATGGAATCAAAATTGGAAAATGTTATATTGATCACTCCTTCGACGAAACATCTAAAGAAAGAAACAAACCTATCATTGTAATCATATCATATCGTAAATTATATTTATGTAGCATGTATAATAATATACACACATATATATATGTAGCATGTTGGCACTTGCTTTAATTACTAAAACAAGCACAATCAAAATTTATCCCTTGTTCTAGCATAATGGGTTGGGAGTCTCCGGAGGACGCAATGCCGTGGGTGGGTTTGTATATAGCTGTCGCATCTTTCGTATGCACACTCGCAATGGCAGCAGATGTTTTTCGATCATTTTGGCAGCGAAAGCTATGGTTTCCGAATAGATTTTTCACTCTCAATGCTTCGACCATCACATTCATTGCAATAGCATTGAAGCTTCCGGTGGATCTAACTACTGATATGAGTGAACTTGAAACTAATGACGCAAAGACGATGGGCATCTATTTCTTGATCGTGATGTTAGCCAATTTTCTCCCTTCTTTAGGGCTTATGGATGACGAAGAGCTTCTAATGAACATTGTGGCATTGGGCATCCTCGTGATAACCGTTGTTGTAAATGTATCAATCTAATATTATACTCAGGTGCTTATACCTTTCCCATACACCTTAACTGCTTATGCTTTGTTATTTCCCTTTGTTTTGCCATTTTCGGTAGCTTTGACAGTGTCGGCATCTAGAAGAATATTAGAACAACGGTACAAGGTAGCCGAACAAATGGTTTCAAGTATAAAATACATTGGAACTCCTAGATCGGAGTATAAGTGGTCGATCAAGATGATTTATATCATCCAATCAATTGGGATTGTAGTAGGTAGTATTGCACCAATTTTTAGATGTGTCACGTCTATGGGTCATTACAATGTCTCCAAGAAATGGAGTAAGAACCAGTTAAATGTGTTTCGAGTTGAGAAACATTGGACTGAAATGCTTCAGCAGTGGAAGCGTAGCCATGTTCTTTCTCATATTCCAGGCCGTCATTGCAAAATAATTTTTCATAACATGAAAGAAACGTTTTTGAACTGTTGTATAGCACTTCATATTACGGTGCTGGTTCTATGTAAAGCAATGTCTCTCATTCCCAGAACACTTGTACTCGTATTCATTTACTGTGGGTATTTCCTCAAGTTGGTTTTGAAAAGGTTTAAAAAGGAACCGACGACATCTAATAGCAACGTAAGCTTAGAAATAGAAGAATATACAAGGTATGTTGTACAAATTGAAGAGGAGGCCAAGCTTTCAAAAAGAATATTAAAGAAAACATTGCATTCTATTACTCAAATCCTTAATGAGTCCGAAAAGAAAGAACCACATAATCTTATGAAGCTTCTAGAGAAATCAACAGGTTTCAATGGAGTAGTGAAGTTCGACAATGACCAAGTCCCGCGTTTATATCAAGAAGAAACTCATAACTGCTGGAGCCTAGTAATAGTAACTTTGACATCGATTGTCATTGCACTACGTAATACTGAAAATAAACATTTCAAAGTGCTACTTTCTGGCATGAGAGAAGGCCTTCAAATTGTAAGACACATTGAAGAATGTCTTAACACAAATGATGACTTCATAAAGACAAGAAAAGCAGCAACGCATGGGTGGACAGAAGTTGAAGTATACCGCACATGGCTGCAAATTGAACTTCAAGCTAAGGCTCGTAAAGGAAAAACTTCAAAGGAGATTCTGAAATGGTTGGGTGATGAAGCAGCAAAAATTGTGATAGAGTTTAAGAGTAGTAAAAGGCCAAGCAATCTTCTCTCGCCTTACAAGTTTATACTTGCAAGTTCCATGTACAGAATCAGTCAGACAATATTGTTGCAATGTAATGAGCAAGAAAAATTATCGAATGATGAAGAACTACTTGAATGGATATCAAGTATGACTGCAGACATATTATTTGCTTGCTTTACCAACTTACCACGTGTAATAAAAATGAAGTGTCATCATCATGCAGTAGAGAAAAGAGGAGACAACATTCGAAAAGCAGCTCAGCTTCTTGGTAAATCCAAAAAGATCCTTAAAAAGCTTAAAGCACATCAATTTCCTGACATGGATTTGGACTCGATGGCATACGTTGATAAGTGGCGTGCAATAACCATGAGTCAAATGCCCAATGCTGGTGTTTCATCAACTAGGATTCAAAGAGGTTCATCAAATTCTAATGAGTCACTCATAATAACGATAATGTAATATAAATAGTCTGATAAATTGCTTCTCATATCTATCATGCATGTCTACAGTAATCCAACATGTGATTTTCGCTTATATAGTTATATGTAATATATCATTACTATGTTTGTTTTTTTATATCATTCAGATTCAGGTACAGACCTAGCTAGTTGAGTCAACTTCACTCTTACATTGTATCCATTTTCTTTTTGTAAAATTTATATGTTCTGTTTCTCAATACAATGATTATAAGCCTAGTCAATCAATTGATTTTTTTATTAAAAAGAAAAAATAAGCCGTATTTGATACAACCAATTCTCTTTCTAAGAAGAAAATCTAAATTAACAGGTAAACGTAATGGTCCCATCACCAACATTAGCTTGAATTCTGTTCAAAATGTAGTACGGTTCAACCTTAGTAACTGGCTTTAATGTTTGCTGCGAACTCTAAAGAGTTGTGGTCTGTAACAAAGAACCACAATCTCACCACAAAGTTCACGGGCTTTAGCTTCTCCAACAACCTGTCAGTAAATACTGAACTATAGCAGCTAAAAAAGCAAGTCGTTAGACATACCAAGAAACAAGTAGGCCTTATCTAGAAGTGTATAAAAAACAAAATAAAAAATGCTTGATCGAATAGCTTTTGGTTGGGAAGCAAGTCTTTCTTGTTGCTGGAGTCCCTCTGAATCAGTTCTGAATTTTAGGCACAAGTGTGCAAGCATCTGATCTTGCAAACGAGCATGCAATTGATATCGCTGTGCAAAACTTGAAGCAGCTTGAATTGTGTCTCTCTATATTTACGACAAAATAATTTTAGTTCTCATAATCATGTGTCGAAACAGGATTAGTGAATTAAAAACAAATGAACTTAACAACTTTTAATTGTTTTCTAGCAGTCCACAGGCTCATTACCGGACTCACAAAGACGAAATACAACTAAAACAACCATCGCAGCCCAACTTACTGGATCCATCCCTTCTTGCACTGCTGCTTGGCTTATGGATCTAAGCCTATGATTCACTAGCATCACATATCAAAAACACAAAATCACAAATTTCACGTAAAAGAAGAAAATAAAAGATTAACAAGTGAATTCAACTTACATTGAATTAGTTAGTAATTCGATATGCAAACAACAATGATAAAAGAATATGTCATGAATTTACCTAATCGAACACACCCTTGAAATCATCATTCGAAGCATTGAAATTATATGAACTTATTGATGCAATCGTTGCTTATTGAACAAACCATAATCCATCATCATGAACTGCCATAGGGGGCATTTATAACCAACAACCATACACCATTACAGCAATCAACCTGTAAATTACAACATTGCAATACCGTAATGATCAATCATTATTCTGAACCCACAGGTTATGATTAATATGTTCTTGTAAGATCTTCACTACCAACAAATGGAATAAAATATACCAAATCAATTTAGAAATTAGTCAATTGTTTGAAGAGATTATAAGATTTAACCGCATATGGCAATTCGAACTGTGTTTGTTGAGAAAATACCAATTCTACTCGTCTAATCTCCTTTTATAGGTAGAATAGATATGTTTCACACCGCAATTAATTTATAGAATTAACTAGTTGTATTTCTTACCGCGCTTCACCGCGAAGTTTCTAAATCGTGATTCTCGGCCGTTTTCCTATGCCTCAAAGGTTAGCACGAAAGGCTCAGAATTAATTATTCAGTGTGGCTGCAAAAACGGCTACCACACCTAACATTGAACATAAATAGTTATCATCACTGTTGGGTTCAGTGCTATCTTCGTTAGGTTTATTTATCAAAAAAACAGTTTTGATAATTATTAATCAGATTAATAACAGTTAACGCAGCGGAGTAATAATAAAATACCAGAATGAACCCGACAGAATCTGGGTTACAAACAATGCAAATACAGAATAT
>BJCO01000742.1:0-16863 GCA_018326465.1 Flaveria floridana | reverse complement strand
TATTAAATTTTCATAAAATTGATGACATGTTTATTCAATAAAGATGTTTCTAAACATGAGGATCCTTAAAATTGTTCAAGTTTGCTCTGTATTCAAGAAAGATGTTTTCGAACATGAAGATCCTTATAATTATTCAAGGTTGCTCTTTTGTGCAAAAAAACTTAAATAACTGAATTTTTAAGTTTTAACTCTTATATTAGTTGCCTTTAATCGGGAAATATTATTGTAAGCAGGAAGTGCGATCTGAAGGAAAAGGAAGTGATCGAGCGATGACAACCAGGAGGCCCTTGTACTCCTATCTACTTTCAGTCTCAAATTCATGTTTCTAAGCACAACTCTATACAGTTGGTTTGCTCTTTTGGGCATGTCAAATGGGGAATACTTCCCACAAATCCATGTCTATGCATTATCCAGTGGCACATATATTTGGGAAGAAATTTAGAACAGAGGAAATAATTTAACAACCTTGAACATTTTTGCGAGCCGAATCATCTGATTTGTTAATATAAGAGACAAAGTTTGTTTTCTTTGTATGTGTGATGCTTATTATTCATTTCAGATGACAGGATCTGCAGATTAAGGGATTATAATGATAATTATGTGTGAAGATGTTTATACGGTTTACCTGACAAATGACGAAGATTGTAAGTTTCTTGCAAGTTCTGTTATGTAGTTTAAATATTTTAGAGATACCCATGTAATTGGGTGTTTTTATGATTGTTTAAATTCTAAATAATTACGATGATAAATACTAATCTCATTTTCAATCTTATTTCTTTTAAAAAATATCTATAATTGATTTGACTTTTCATATGTTTTGGGTTGTCAAAGGCGAAATTTCGTTGTTCAGGTAATTATACTATTAAACCTGTAAACTTTGACTTTAAAAGTCAAAGCATGATTATTTTCAAAACATTCTGATTAGCTTTATTATTTTAAAAGTTGTGTATATGATTTAATATATAGGGGCGAATTATAGGACCACGGAGAATGTTTAGGACAAATTAAAGGACAAAAAAATGATGAATATTTATGGTTTATCGGTGATGAAGATGTGGAAATAGATATCGTGTTAGTTGTTTTTTCATGGCAGACAACCTTTTATAGCTATAACGGCGGGCCATTTCTAGGCGTTTTAATTAGAGGTTCTACCACTGCGCAGAATCGAGATTGTTTTACACCCGCAGCGAAGCGCGGGCGGGTTACAACTAGTTATGATTTATTCTACAGTCTATTCAGAATGAAGTCGTGACACATAGAATCGCAGTAATCCCTTTGTTGTGTGCTCCCGATTTAGAAAAACAATGTCGTACGCAACGGGGTTTCTTCGAGTAGTTAGGGCTAGAAGCACGACAACGTCTATCGCCTCGGTTATTCCTCCATCAAGAGTTCATCGTAAGTCATAAGGCATTAATTTCTCAACTGTATGCTTGAAGCACGTTATTAAACCCTAAATTCGACCCATTTGAAGCCATTTCATGAACTTAATTGAATCAGCTGCTGTTTTTCCTACCTGTTGCAGTATCACGAACATTTGAATCGTTAAAGAGTTTGGTAGGGGTTTTTGAATCACCATCGGGACGATGCACTCGTCCATTGATCGTTAATTGGAAACTACATGCGCAGAGATATCTTCATATGACGAAATCTTATACTTCAGGTCAGATTTTGGTTTATTTGATATAGAACACATTGAATTCATTGGTGGACTGGTGGGACGTTGATATTATGTTTATGTGTTTATGTTAATTAGATTTATGTTAATAGTCGGTTGGGAGATTACATAACCGCTGCAGTGTCCGCAGACATTTGAATTTATCGCATTATAAGTCCTGTTATGCACTACTAAATTTCATCCGTGTTACCATTGAGTGTGATTTGTGAGTGGCCTGTCAATTTTGCATTGAGAATGTTCTATAGATGCACCCCTTGCACTTTCTGAACTCTAATTTAACATAGATGGAACTGATTGTTGTTTGAGAGAAGCAGGGATGTAGCAAACTTTTAGTTTGTTTGCAAGGTCAGTTAGTTGGTGTTTAATGATGATCCCAAATGCATTTTGTAGTTACTTGTTTATTGGAGTTTAGTGTTATTTCTGCGAGAATTGTTGTTAGACTGATGGATTCTACTCTGCCATGTGATATTGAAGGGTGAAAGTGATTTCTGATGTATTTTGTTGAAGAACTAAATTGAACATGTGTACTGAAATATAGTAGTTGTCTATTTATATCATATATATGTTCGGATTTTTAACTTTTTGGGAACCAAAGGAGTAGATCTATGCTAATATACTGCTGCATATATGGGATAACCAGGACATGAATTTGACATGGGGAGACTGTTAGGTGTGTCAACTATACTAGGATCTTTCTTCCTCCGACCACGCTTCGCACATTGTATGGATGGTAAGTCTGCTTGTTAATGCTTAATGAACAGCTTTACCCGTTTTGAGTCATCTAAATTCAGCAGGTCAAGGAAATTTACAGTTGTGGCAGTTTTGACCTATTTACTTATAATTGGGTCAATTCGGGTGTTATGTAATTTTAAAAGGGTCAAATGGGTAGGATAAAAAATAGCTTTGGAATTGGATAGAACACATTAAAAGTAGAATATTGAAAAGTAGAATATCCAAATGGGTGTTGTGTAACTTCTAAAGGGCCAAAAAGTAGAATATTAAAATAGTTGAATTTCCTTTATCATATTTGGCATACTAATTATTGTTAAAAAAAAAAAAAATTGGACCAAAAGTGTTCCTTGTCTGCACAACCCAAACCCATGCCAAAACTATCAGTTTTGGTCTTGTACCCGACCTGCCAATTATTACACCTCTATGTTTGTTCTTCTAAATCTATGATACTTGATGTTGAAGGATACTCCAGCTCAGCAGGTAATCATAGCATGGGGATGTTGGGTGAATCAGAGACTGATGACAATCCACACAATTTCATGATTTTTGCCAAGAAACTGATGGTGCCTATTGCTCTACTCTTAATTGTGTGGATGAACTGGAATTATCCAGTTGTTCTTGGAGTTAAAGTGATACTTACTCTTCTCAGTACAAAACCTAGCCCTTTCTCAGTTTATGTATTCATTGAACAGGTCAGGACGAATCACCAACTTACTCTGTTACAAACTTGTATCATTGCATAAAACGCTGCATTTTAAATGGAATAGAATAATAATTAGAAAACATCTGCACTACAACAAATTGTGAATCTAGTTTTGGGTGTTTGACATACGTGTAGAGGTCGCAAGACGGTTGGGTGACGGGTCATGTTTAGTACATGTTGGGTTTGGTAACGGGTTAGTTAAGTAGTGGTCGAGCCATCTGACCGGTCCGATACATTTAACTAGCTCCTCTTTTCGCTTATTTTTTTGATTTGGCCAGTTTGAGATAAAAGATAGCCCAAATTGATTAAGCAAAATGAGTCGAAATTGCCACCTCCACAATCATTAACTATGTGAATTGACATGCAATTCGTAGCTATAACTGTTGCTCGTCAGTTTATAGTTCCATACAAGTTTCATGACTGTAAACTTGTGTTGACTTCAAGACCCAATTTGATATTGATATACATTAGTTAATCTTCTTGACTGGAAGCATTGAATCTTATCATGTATTCTTTGGTTTCATATCAAACGTTTACTTGTGCCTGTATTTATCAATGTTGCTTTAACCTGGAATTTTGTGTCAATATTTCAGTTGCAGCAACAATACAGGGGCCAACACCCTATCTTACACAAATTCAAGGTCAGTGCTTCAGTACTTGGCTTTCTACATATTTTATAGACTCAACTGAAAATATTCGTGGTGTTTGAATCTATGAACACGGAACATCCTATATATACTGCACTTACATTACTCTTGGGTTACACCATCTAATGCTTTAACTCTCAAATGAATAAGATAATGTTTGTGGGTCTGCTCAATCTGGCCCACCTGACCACATTCATTTGTGCCACCTGTGTCATCTCTAAGAGTCTAAAGCCACCATTCTACTATCCTTACGTGTCAATCATTATGCAGTCATTATACGCGAAAAAAGTTGAAGTTGATGATTACGCAGTCTTCTGCATTGCTAAGGTTGAAATTGGAGATCAGAAGTACACTCTACTGGGAATTCTGGGTGGCTGGTGGGTTTTTGAAATGACATCTTTGCGCAGTGCTCTATCTGGATTTAGAAGCAGAACTCTACAAATACTAGAAACCGCTGTAAGTAGTGAAGTGTAAATGGTAATTTTTTTAATTAAGAACCAATTCACCAATTCCATGTTAATTGCATGTTTGGTATCTTTGACTGGACTAATATATGGTATATGTACACCCCCAAAATTCACCCCCTATTGGCTGGATGAGTGCCGGCCCTGGTTCATGTGTATAAATTTGATGGCACATGTGAATTCAACTTTGAGAGTTATGGTACTCAAGTTTTAAGTCTAGCTGATGCGTACAACAGGTTGTAAGGGATCCAAATGTTGACCATATGGTAGCAAGGATAACTGAGCAACAACAAAAGATACAACATATGATGCAGCAAATTCTGGGCTGACAACCAGTAGCTTTGAGTAGCAACCAAGATCATACAACATCATAGCCTAGTTTATACTAGCATAACCATAGAGTCAAATATACAACATATCCAACAAAAATCTCTCATATATTACACATTAGAGTCTCAGGAGGGTAAGGTGATGACAAATCTTACCTCAATCTAATGGATAAATAATACGTATCGGTTAAGTGTCCATATGTTTGAATAATCCATTAGTGGGTGATTTGAAAGCTGGGTAGCATTTTAGTTATTGACAGCTGTCACATTATACGATGTTCTTGTGGTAAGTAATACTTTAACAAGGACCAACCCAATAATGTGTGTTCCATGAGGCCAAATGATTTAGTCAATTGGCTCAAGGACTCGAGGTGAACCACCTTTAGGATAAAATGATCAATATACTCTTTTGCTTAATTAATTTAAAATTTCTTAAACGTACGTAAGTCATTACATAGTTGGTATGCACCAAAATAGTTATTATAGGGCATTCAGGTTTTGAGAACTGAGTAATTGTCATAATATATTTTACGCACACATATATTGATGTGGCTAACTCATTACAACAATGTGTTTAACTCGTTATGATAGTATATCTAACCTGTGAGGTTTAATTTATTGTTATAGTTTTAAGACAACTCTATAAGAATGTTAACACATCATAGCGATACACTTACTTTTATGTTTGATTTAGAGTTATAATTGATTTTGAAGTATATGTATGATAGTGTAACAAAACAATTACATTAGTCAATAGTGTGTTAGAAAAATGAAAGAAAAGTGAACGACCTCCACGTACTACAACGTCAACATAACAAACATCAACATGACAATATCATCTTACGTGCATACATCATTAATAATATAAAAATTCATTTCACTTTTCATAGATTTGTTAAGAAAACATCTAAAGGACAAAATTTACTAGTTAAAAAAATCATAAATCACATGTTTAGAACAAAAAAATCAACCCTTAGGTATCACTGTGAAGAGAAGATGAGTTGTGATCATCAACACCATAACTCCATAAGAGATAACATAAATTCTCAAATCGATGAAGGGTCACTTGAAGAGTGATCATGAATGGAGAGGGAGTCAAGAATAATGAAATAAGAGCATTCATAATTCATCCCTCATCTCAATTTTTATTATTTTACTATATATCATTACTTTTTCTCTTACCGTTTTAATTAAATAATATTTTTTCATACTTTTATCATTATCTTTTCTCTTTTATCCATTCATAATCACTTTAGAAGATATTAAAACATTTATGAGGGTTGTATTGTGTTTCTTCATAAATTTTCTCTCTTTCACTAATAAATAACAACCACTCACAACTATCCCGTATAATATAAGATACACACTCACATAAAAATAAAGAACGAACTGTGCTCTAACAAAAGCTAAGACAATTATTTGTTATACTTTCTGGTTTAAGAAAGAGAATATTTATGTTATCTAATTTGGCATTAGCATAAAATTACTTGACGGACGCGAGTTTGACTACAAGTTCTCCTATGTTTTTTCTTAAAAGATACTACTTACTTTTTTTCAACCTATAAATAAATAAATATAAAAATAGCAATTATATTAAGAAGGGTTATGCTAAACATATATCACTCTTATTTTTACCGGACATACTCTCTCTACACTATACAATTAATTTCATGTTTACGTTAACTATTGATTATGTTTAGCATAGCGCGCGATTTGATTCGCTTAGTCTATCATCTTAAAAGCATTCATATCACGTTTTTCATTCAATATTTATAGTTACATTAAAAATCATTATTATTATTTTAAGTTAAACAATACTTTTTATACATTTATCAACATATTTTTATCTCTTTTCCGTTCACAACCACTTTAAAAAATAATAAAAAAGCTTATAGAAATGAATATTGTCACCTCAAATATACAAACATACGATAATATTTTATTTATTCATCACTCACAACTAATTCCGTTGACATAAGAAGCACAATCATAATAATACGTATAATCTCTTGTAGTCTTGTGAATGCTCTTAGTAAAACATGTATTTTTTTAGAAAGAGTTTCAAATACAAAGTGTATTTTTGCTACAAAGTGTGAGAAAAGACAATGAGTCAAAAAAGTCACAAAAAATTATATCTCACAATCTAGATCGAATTTCAAAAAAATAATTTCGAGCTTTTGTTCCTCTAGTCGTCTTCACTAAAAAAATAAAAAAATAAAAAAAATTAATATTTTTTTATTGTGTCATTTATGAAAAACACAATCACGTCATTGTGTCATTATGAAAGACACAATGACGTTATTGTATCATTATGAAAAACACAATGATGTCATTCTGTCATAAAAAAACGTAATAATTTTTTTAATTTTTTTTCTGAAAGAGTAACAGAGACTCCGAATTACTTTTTTGAAATTCGATTTAAATTGTGAGATATAATTTTTTAATGATTTTTTTAGACTCATTGTATTTTCTCGTACTTTGTAGCAAAAATATATTTTTTAGAATAACTTTATTTTTTTAATCATAAATCCCAAAATAAATATGCAAAATGTCTCCCGCCAAATGGCTATACCAGTCAACCAGAGTTCGACGAAATACTTCTCAACATCTTCCTTCCTCATTCCCCTTTTCATCCGTTTGAGCTCTCTTCCTTAGGGTTCTTCTTCCTGCTTACAACATAATTCTCTTATACACGTAATCTTCATGACGGAATCATCTCGATCGAAAATCACGCTAAGGAAAGCTATCGATATTCTGTTTTCAGGTAAATTCCTCTCACATCCTCCTAATGCTTTTGAATTTTCACAAATCTTACTTGTTTTTGTATATCCATATCGATCGATCAGGAGTATATACTATAACTGTTGAGTAGACTTAGAATCGCTGTGGTTTTCTCAAGTTTTGAACACTAGATCCAGTTGCTTTTAGGTTTAATGTCGTGAAGAAACTTTTTCTCATCTTTCAATTTCGGATCTGTGAACTTGAGGTTTTCTTCTACAACAATAGCGGTCGATTTAGTTGGAATTCAGACTGTTAGACACCTGAAGAGCATGTTTAAGCTGAATAATCGCTACTTCTCCGTGTCTTCTAAGTATCTATACTAGGTAGAAGGTTAGTTACCAATTAACAAGCTCATTACTTAACTAATTTGAACTAACTCCAAACTCAACTAACTCTTATACTCTTACACAAACTCTATATTACCTTTTGTGTATGATGATTAAACATATCTGATTTGCTCAATTTCATTCTATTAGCAAAGCCGAATCTGTGTTTTGTGTTTGGATAACTGCATATAGTTCATTGATGTTTATGCCTTTTACAGGAATATAACTCTTATTATAAACCAATTCAATAACTAGTGTTGATTGTAACTCTATGGATTCATACTCGCTTAAGTCTGTCTCAGATCTACCAGATCCTTTCCAATCGACTTTTAGTTTCAGGTATGCCTTCAACAATACAGAATACACTACCTGAAATTGGTTGTTAAGACATTTGTGATACTTTTTAGCTTCAAACTTTTATTTTAAGCTTGATTTGTAACTCAAGTAATATGATTTGATTGGTTCCTCACATTATCACACAGAAGTGAAATTATGCACAATTTCTGATAGCTATTACTTTGATCTCTCGGACATTAAATTGTGCTATATGGCACTTCAGTACCATTTTGGCGTTTCTACAATTTCATTTACCATTTAACTAACTATTCCAAGTAGTAGTAAGATAAGTTAGAGCTGAAGATAGAACTCATGCCAAATCTACCCACAAGAACATTACCAAGCCTAATTCAGCGCTTTATGGTCTTTCCATGGCGATTCACTGCTTGTTCTTGGCAATATCTCTTTCTATGCAATAGTGACATTCTTTTTACTCTTGTATCCTTTGAAGTACAGGTATTTTAATTCACTGCAGAGTGAATGTTTTTCTGCTTGTTTTCACTCCGACATCAACATGGTTATCTCCGCACCAACTGGCAGTGGCAAGACGGTGCTTTTTGAGTTATGCATCTTGAGACTTCTATCAAAGTTCATCTCCCAGGATGGAAAATTTATTCATACGAAGGGAACTCTAAAAACGGTAGGCTACATACCAAGTTCTGCTTTTTATTCTTTGGGAAATGAATTCTTTCCCCAAAAATCATCAAAACATGTCTCAGCCTACTGCAAGAGAGATTATTGAGATTAAGAGTTATTAAGTTTTCATTCTGGTATCGCTGTATCAGTACTTTACAAATATATTGTTTGTTCACACTGATTCAAACTCTTCTATGATTTATATATTGAGAATTTATTTTCATCACCCCTTACATAGTTACATTATTGAAACTCTATCCTACTGTGACTGTTGTTCATATTGTGTTCAGACTCTATAGTTTATGGCTGCATTGAGTGAAGGCTTTACTTTATTAGCTTTATCTTCTTTTGGTGTGAAGATATACATATCTCCATCGAAGGCTTTGGTACAAGAGAAGCTCAGGAGTTGGAACCAGAAGCTTGGGTCATGGGGAATAAATTGCTTGGAGCTGACAGGGGATAATGAATCTTACAATATAAGAAATATACAAGAAGCAGATATTGTCCTGACTACTCCTGAGGTCGTATATACTACATGGATTTACCTTCATATTTTCCTTTTCCATCACTTGTATATTACTTAAAGTTGTTTATCTGCAGAAGTTTGACTCGGTCACTAGGTTTGGCATCAAAGATGGGGGCCTAAGTTTTTTTAGTGATATATCTCTCGTACTTATAGATGAAGTTCATTTGTTAAATGAACCCCGTGGAGCTGCTTTGGAGGCAATAGTTAGTAGAATCAAAATGATTGGTCGCAGTCCGCAAATGGAGACAAGTCCACTGGCCCATGTGCGTTTCCTCGCTGTTTCTGCAACAATCCCAAATATCGATGACCTTGGTAAATTTATTTCTTTCATTGTGATTTTAAGTTAGTAGAGTTTATTCTGGTCATTAAGGCCACAAGATAATCATTGATCATGTTTGTCTGTTGCAGCTGAATGGCTTATGGTTCCTATCCAAGGGATTAAAAGGTATATGTGATGACACAATGGATGGCCGTCATATTTTGCTGATGAAATCTGCTCTTTTACTGTTTGTGTAGGTTTGGAGAGGAAATGAGACCTGTAAAGTTGACCACCAAGGTTTTCGGTAATCGCAGTCATCCTAATATCTTCGTGATTGTTTCTTGAAGTTCCTTTAGTTAATTTAGACCCTGGAAATGGAAATCCAAGTATGCTAGTCGGTTAAGCCATGCCAGATGTTAACATACAGTTCATGGTTGTCTTTTTGGTTTGTCATTACTTAGTTGAAGATTTTGCTTGCAGGCTACACCCCAGCCAAAAATGACTTTCTTTTTGAGAAGGTATGTTCTTCGTGCTTTTCTATTGTAGTGAATCCTTGTCAAGGTTCTAAATATTCAATCTCTTATAAAGAATCCAATCTACCATTTTAGTAGAACTAACTTGAATACTGAAAAGTAAATGACCTTTTTAATTTTCTTTCTTCTTTGATTCAGAGGCTTCAAAACTATGTATTTGGTGAGTGAGATGTCTGAGACTCTTATTCCCTTAACTCTTTTTGGTCAGAATAATGAACACATTGAAATCTCTTAGTTTTTTAAATTTTGAAATGCAGATCTCCTAATGCAATATTCTAGTCGCAAGTCTGCACTAGTATTTTGCTCAACCAGAAAGGGGGCACAAGAGGCAGCACAATTGCTGTCTCAGACTGCCATGACTCATGGGTACTCAAACCCTTTCATCAAAAGCAGGGATCAGCAGGAAAGGTTAAGGGAAGCTTCACTCTCATGCGGTGACAAACAGATGCAAGCTTACATCCTTTATGGTGGCAAGTCTTCATTTACTTACATTTACAGAACTAAAAAAGCTTTCTTCAAAGGCAAAACTGATAGTAACAGATGTATATGATAGACTGCATAAGCTTGCCTCTATCTGATAATTCCTTCATCATTGTCATTGTTCAGTTGGTTATCACAACGGTGGGCTTTCCCCTAAGGATCGCAGCCTGATTGAAGGTCTATTTCTCAATGGTGATCTTCAAGTTCTATGCACCACAAACACACTTGCCCATGGAATTAACCTACCGGCACATACAGTTATAATCAAATCCACACAATACTAGTATGTCCAGAAACTTGCTTTTTTCTTAGGTTTTTCGGCAAAGTTCTCATCACCTGACTGCTATTGTACATGTTACCTTTCATCTCTTCAGCAACAAAGAGAAAGGGATTTACGCAGAGTATGACAGATCAATGATACTGCAGGTTTGACGCTTAATAGGCACTTCTTATACTTTTGGAAGTGGGACCTAGAATAACATTTCCATCTAAATGCTAACTTATTTACATATGGTGGGCCAGTAAGATAGTCATTCACTGTTACAATATTTGCATGTAGCATCTATTTCCACATTGTTAGGGTTGATAATTTGCAGATAGACTTCCCTATGATACGTAATAAGTTGTTTTGGTTGTGCAGATGTGTGGGAGGGCAGGGCGTCCACCGTTTGATGATACTGGAATGGTCATAATCATGACAAGAAGAGAAACAGTACAATCCCTCTCTGTGTACATATGTGTATGTTTGTGCATATAGTATATATGTACATGTATGTGTTCATAGAGAGTGAGAGATTGAGTGCATAATATATAGAGAGTGCCTACTAAGTGCATTTGAGTTGGTTGAATCTCAACATCAGACAACGGTCATTATCAAACGATGACGTACTTCATTCTGATAGTTTGTATATTCTCTTAACATGATAGGCCCATTTGTATGAGAATCTACTAGGTGGATGCGAAGTAGTTGAATCTCAGTAAGCCTGCAAATCTTTTTCACTAATTTTCAAGTTCTTTTAGTCTTGGAACAGTTTGTTGCTTTTATGCATACCCCAGCTGACTAGTTGATATGGTCCATTTCTGTTTCAGACTACTTCCATGTGTTACTGAGCATCTAGCTGCAGAGATAGTTCAGTTGACTGTCCCAGATATAACAAGGGCAATAGAATGGATGAAATGCTCATATTTGTATGTGAGAATGAAAAAGGTTTGTTAACCTAATATATTCAGAAACTACCAATTAAATTTTCTAATATATATTTCTGAGACTTCTTTTTTAATTTCAGAACCCTCAAAACTATGCAATAAAGAAAGGAATATCTGGTACCCAAATAGAGAAGCATATGCAAGGTACTGCAATACAAAAATCAGCTTTTCTACTTGTGCATATCAGTTTTTTGATACATTTTATATACATAATTGCAGAGGTCTGTGTTCAAAAGGTTAATGAATTATCAAACTACCAAATGATATGGACTGATGAAGATGGTTTTGTCTTGAAGCCTCTTGGTATCTTCAAGCCAAAAGTTTTTTATGGCCATACATTTTTCATGTATACATTATATTAACATATATTAACCTTCTTTTCCTCAGAATCTGGAAGGTTGATGACAAAGTATTATTTGAAATTTGATACAATGAAACACATTATGAAAGCTCCATCAACTTGCAGCATAGAAGACGCTCTTCATATTGTTTGTCGTGCAGAGGAAATTTCCTGTATGCATATGTTTAACTGATTTTATGTAATGAAAATAATGTCATGGAGCTGAATTGGCTTCCTGAAATGAAGGGATACAGCTGAGGAGGAATGAGAAGAAGCTTTTAAATGACATAAATAATGATAAAGAAGGCAGGCTTCGTTTTCACATCCTTGGAGATAAAGGGAAGATTAAAAAGCGCATACAAACCAGAGAAGAGAAGCTATTTATTTTAGCAAATGATTGCTTGACCGGAGATCCTTTAGCCCATGATTTGTCCCTAACGCAGGTCAGAATTCCTTGTTATAAGTTTATTGAACGGGAACAATGGGTGGGCAGGCTGGGTAACAGGTCAAAACAGGTTGGGGTATCTTTTAGTCCATGCGGAAAAGGGCTGGACCAACCCGCTACCACTTTTTCTTTCTTGTCTTTTTTTGGCTTCCATGACTTAATATTTAACTATGACAAAGAAAATTATACTATTACATAGAAATCAGATACTAGATATAAAAATGTAGGAGGTTTTATATGGTATAAAAACACTTTAAATACCACACACTTGACCTGCTCAAGCCAATTTATCTAATCTGTGAAAATATTAACCATTTGACCCGTTAGAAACAAATTATAGCCCGAAACGATTCATGTACCCGTAAACTGGTTGAAAGTTCCACCTCTCTAAAGTTATAAAGGTTCAGATGGTTCTCATATCAGGGCTTTATATTACAATTGGTCACTTACAGGACATGAACTCTGTTTGTTCAAATGGTTGTCGGATCGCAAAATGCATGAAAGAGTATTTTATATATAAAAGGAATTACAAGGGAGCTTTGAATTCAATCCTTCTAGCAAAATCTTTACATCAAAAACTCTGGGAAGACAGTCCATATCTGCTGAAACAATTGCCTGGGATTGGTATGGTGACAGCAAAGGTTTTATTCTCTCTATAATTCTCAAGATCCGTAGAGCAAAATTATTTTTTTATCCATGTTTTGATAAGATGATAGTCTAATAATCCACCTACCTATTGTTTATGTTCAGGCTTTACAATCTATGGGAGTTAAATCATTTGAAACCCTTTCTGAAGCAGACCCAAGGAAAATAGAGATGGTTACTGGTCGAAAATTCCCATTTGGCAACCACATTAAGGAATCATTGCTTTCACTTCCACCAAAAGTTGATATGAAGGTTGAAGAGATTGCATATCCAAATTATGGAAAGTCAAAGCTGGCTGTGACATTAACAAGACTGTCACAGTCGCCACAAACTAAAAGACATTATGCTGATATGGTATGTGATTAGAAACATACTTTAAGAGTTGAAAATTCTGACCCATTGATTAGTGGAAAGATTGATTTCGGATATGCTTTATTTCTAATGGGTCAAGTGTGTAAAATCAGAGAAGGTTAGCTACAAAGGAAATGAATCAAACGAGTTGAAAGTTGACCAAGTGTTTTTAAACAAGGCATACAACCTACAAAATCGCTTCATTCAGAAGTTGAATTAAAATCATAACAATATATCTTTTATAATTCGTATTCGAAAAATGAATATATGAGTAAGTGTCCAAAATGTACATGTTTTGACCTTTTATCCAACCCACCTGTTTTGTCACCTCTAATATTTCTACAAGACAATACTTGTCAAATGGTGCCATTCAGAGGACTTCTATTTCCACAGGTTGTTGCTGTAGAGGAAGATAACTTGATAGTTTTTCATGAGAAGATAAGGTAATAGAACTGGAATTTAAACTACAATTGATATGACAATGATTTAACGCTTGAGGTTGTTTTGAAACATTATATTGCAATAGTGACTTGACAACATTTTCCAATTGTTTCTGCAGAGTGGAAGAATTTACAAGGTAAGTAGATGGTTCTTTTCCACCAAGACACCAATAAAATTTCGGGTCTAAGGTACTCTTAGACTATCTAAACACAGCGTAAGACTGCAAAAAGCATGTTAAAAAGTTATAGTTATAACTATTTTCTTGGCTGATTTTTTTAGCTTTTTATTAACAGGTACTATTTTTCATCATCTTCTTTTATGAATTAGTTTTTGGCTCATATTAAAAAGTTATAGTTATAATTATTTTCTTGGCTGATTTTTTTAGCTTTTTATTAACAGATACTATTTTTCATCATCTTCTTTTATGAATTAGTTTTTGGCTAATATGAATGCAGCCCGTATAGTGCAACAGTACTTGTAACAGGCCCTCTGCAAGGAAAGCTGACTGTTAAGGCAGATCTGATTTTTGAAGAATTCAGTAAGTTTCATATTCTAATTCAACTTATTTATTAATTTAATATTATTTATTTTACTTTTGTCTCTTCATGCAGTTGGTATAGACATACACCAGAAAGTTATACTAATGAAGAATATTAACTTTGATACCCATCGTATAAACAGAACAAAGAAATTATCTGTGCCTCAGCCAACCGATGTTTGCATAGTTGATCCTGCATGTGATGACGCCCCTAACGTCCCATCTGACAAGCCTGATAAGTCAGTAAATTTCAAAAACGAAGAAGTGTCCATGTATGCCTCTAACTGTCACCAACCTCATTCTCATTCTTTACCTGTCTCATTAGTATCACCTTTTGTTCAGATGTACTTATAAATGGGTTGATTCCAGTTATGTTTGATCTTTAATGGTCAAACAGGCAAAGTAAAAAAAATGTAGCTTTAGAAAATGGGTCAAAAGTTGTCTTAACTATTTTTTTTAATGTGAAAACCCTCCTACATCATTTTATTTTGAAAATCAGACGATTCTTGGAATACATGATATTTTTTTATATATAATTGACTCACATTCATTAAAAATGTTCTGACAAAATGTCTATTTGGGTCAACCCGACCCGTATCAAAAGCACCCACTTTGACCCGTGATCCAACCCGGCTGACCTGCCCATTTGGCCACATCCACAGTTGCTGATAAATATTTCTTTTTGGTGATCAGGCCTAGTTTCAAACTCCTGGATGAAGATTCAGATGAAGGTAAACTTTCTGATTATCAATACAAACCACAAAGAAAAGACACATAAGCATTTGAGGCAAACTTTCTAAACATAGTTTATATTTCAAGTTAAGCATCATTTAAAATCTGTTCATATAGCTGTTTTACCAAGCCAACCAAGTTTACTACAGGCGAGCCTGTTGTTGAGAACAACGCTGTTGCTGAGAACAACACTGTTGATGATAATGACGATTGCAAAATCATTACCGAAAGAACTGTTTTCGACCACATACGTAAAAAAGCCAAAAGCTTACCTTCTTTGGCATCCAAACCAACCACTGAATGTCCACCGTCTGACGAGACATTAAGTCTTATAAGAAAGCGTATACGCGATAGACAGCTCGTACTCAATGACACTGAAGAATTTTTAGACCTGAGTGAAGATTTTAACTCATGTGAAGAATCAAATGAGCCAGACAACCACATTCCATCCACCATACTAACCGGAGAGAAAATATTTGAACATATAAGAAAGAAAGCCAAGAGCTTCCCTCGAGTTGATGAAATTAAGAGTATAAGCTCCAAGCCAGCCAATACAAACTTTGAATTTGACTTTGACTTTGACTCATTTGCAGATGCAAAGTCAAACTTAATAATTTTGGATCCAGAACCTGTGAAACTGCAACCCAAAGCAGCAGGTACTCGAGAGAAGGAGCAGAAGTCTCCAAGTTTAGGAAACATGCAATACTGTTCACTGGCAACAGCAGCTGAAAAAAGAGAAGTAGCGGATCCATTTCGTGGGTTCAAGAGTGTGTTTTCGTTTCTTTAACTGCTTTTACGTTATAAAAACTTTGCTCCATGCCTTAGACTAAGTAACTACGTTCATACATGGTGACTTCTGGCCTTGTTTTGCATGGTTTAACCGCGTTTATCTTTCAGATAAACAACATAACCGGCTACCATGTGAAACCGATTAAACATCACTTGAATGGTATCATAAAGCATGGCGACATTTCTCGACTTTGGTGTTGGAAGCTCAGGTAATGACCAAGGAAATGTACCATTCAATGATCATGGATTAATAAGAAATGAGTGCAGAGTGCTTGAGATTGTTGAAACTTAATCCAAAGTTAATTATTTATGACATACAAAATAAAACATTGCTTTAGAAGCCTGACTTAGGTATAGTCACCAAGTCACTAGGTGCTACTAAGATAAGAGGTGATCGGCATTGAAATATTAAAATTTTAAGTGTAGACTACTTCTATCTCTATGTAATTTGCTATTCTCTCGTTAAAGCACCCCTCTACAGGCTACAAATCTTTACATAAAAGATTATAAAAATCTGGAACAGATATCTTCATGTATATCTTTACGTTTACGTTTATGTACATTTTTTATGTAATTTGTTAATTGTTCTCTACGTTTGTGTTTAGAAAGAGCTTCAAATACGAAGTGTATTTTTGTTACAAAGTGTGAGAAGACACAATAAGTTAAAAAAAGTCACAAAAAAATTATATTTCATAATCTAAATCGAATTTCAAAAAAGTAATTCCGAGTTTTTGTTTCTCTAGCCGTCCTCACTAAGAAAAAAATAAATGAAAAATAAAAAAATAAAAAAATTATCTTTTTTTTATTGTGTCATTTGTGAAAGACACAATGACGTCATTGTATCATTTATGAAAGACACAATGACGTCATTGTGTCATTTATGAAAGACACAATGACGTCATTGTGTCATTATGAAAGACACAATGACGTCATTGTGTCATTATGAAAG
>BJCO01000741.1:0-17137 GCA_018326465.1 Flaveria floridana | reverse complement strand
TGTTTCAGTACTTCAGACTTCAGTACTTGTCTTCAGCACTTTAGATTCTTCAGCTGTTGTACTTCAGATCTTTGATCTTCAGACTTTGATTCTTCAGACTTTGTCAGAACAGCTGATGGGAGTCTTCAGCAGTTGTTGTAATGATATGTGGGACTTAGAGGTTTTCCTGATCTTGGCTCATTGGTTCTTTTGGTCCAACATGTTTTTAGGTTAGCATTGTTAACTCAACTTTTCATATTTTAACTATTTTCCACTTAGCTAATTATTTTCCTTCATTATTTTTATGTATTAAACTCTTTTTTAGTAAATATAAATAAAAATCATACTATTTCTATAATTACTAAGACCTAACTCTAAGTTAAGTAAACTAATTAAAATAATACTTAATTAATTTGAAAAATAAAAATCATATCCCCTCCTTAATCGCCTCTCTCTCTCGTATGCCTATAACCCATACTCGACCCCCTCTTTGAAACCTCATTGTTATCTCGGTTCCCCATCCAATCGACACCCAATCTCAACCGCAAACCAAACCCTAGCACCTCTGACAACTTCTCCTCACCTGTGGTGACCCATCTCACCATTGATATATCCCTACCTCGACGATTATCCTAAACCAGGAAAACCTACTCTATCGTAATACCGGCTGCAACACTTTTTCATGACAAGCGTTAATTAAGGATTATACTTAGAGGCTGATGTAAATAAAGAACACTTAACATGCACATGTGAAGCACAAGGAACTTACTTCAAAAGATTTGATATAACTCAATGAATTATGCTAAGTATCAATTCTGTAAAAGCCAAAAGACCAAATCTTTCAAAGCCAAAGATGAAGTCTTCTGAAGCCAAAGATTGATTTCTTTCGAAGATAGAGAAGACATGCTTTTTCTGAATCACCTTTTGACAAAAGCTAAACATCTTTTTGCTACCACTTTTGATTACTCACCAACTTATATGAGTTGGTGAAAGGTCCTTACTTTTATCAAACCATAGATTAAGGTCTTTTGTTTGTAAAATTCTACTCTTGTACTTTTATCCTTTCTGTAATATATTAGATGTGAGCTATGGCATGTCATAGTCACTAGTCAAAAGGCAATCTGCCTTTTGAATCTACATTGATCTTGTTGTCTAGATTAGTGTTTCTAGATGGGCTTCAAAGTATGGCCGTTGTAGGATGTAGTGTAAAGTGTCTCAAGTACTTGTATTTTAAGATAAGCTTTGTAACACTTGTAAGAACTTGATAGTAATATACATCATTCTTGAAAACCATATTTGAGTGTTCTTGTTTATTGTTCTTGTTACTTGTGTTTATAGTTTCATCATAACCGGTTTCCTATTTGATCTGCTAAGTGTTCTAAGTCTCTCTTTATTGTGAAACTATTGCATCGACCCCTTTCACCGGTCCCGTAGTTATAGATTCAATATGTTTCTTTAATAGCTTATATTACAATATGTTTTGTTGTATGATTTCACATTCGATTGATATGTATTCATGTACGTAATGCGTGTATATAATGTCGTATGTTCGGGTCTTGTGCGTGTAAAACCCTAGGTTTCGGCTGATATTTCGTGTTGGGTGGATTGTTTCAACCGAATGGGGTATGCTCTGTGCTCGTACGTTGCATATGGTTCTACATGAACATGTATGCATGGGGTTCTCAAGTATGAGGTTGGTCGTGTGGGATGTGCATGATCAAGTTCATCGTATGCGTATGGGCAGTATCTTCGGTTATATGCATATACGTATGTGTAATGTCTCTGTTTTGGGTTGATGTGGGTATTCAGTGATGGTGTGTTATGTTCTTGTTGTTGATTGAGGGAAATTAGGTTTAGGAAGGTGTTCAAGGGTGTCATTCTTTAGTGTGCGTTTGTTTATGTTTTCGTTTGAGCTGAGGTGTGTGTGTGAGTGTATATGGGTACAATTAGTTGTGGCCCTGGTCATGGTTGTGGAGTCTTGATTTGTTTAACATGTGAAGGTTGTTGGGGTGTGTGTCATATATGATTCGGTTGAATGTGTATGTATAATATGCATGTGTGTTTGAGTTCTATGATTTTGTGAGTTATATGTGGGTGGCCTCAGTTGGGTGCATGCATATAATGGAGTAATGTGTTTGTGTGTGCTAAATCGTGTGGTTTGCATGTGCATGTGTTAGGGTGTGGGTTTTGGTGCATGTTATGGTGTGCATGGGGTGTTTGATTTCATGCATGGATGTGATCATGTTTATTTATTTGTAAGTCTTGGTGTTGTTGGGTGATGAGCCTAATCTAGAACGTGAAATCGTACAATCGAATTATGTAGATATGGTTTTAACATAGGAAATTATGTAAATCCACATTTTTAAGAAACCTAATTCTTCATCACCTGTATTTTAGTGTAGCTGCGACCTAAAGTGAGTTTATAACCCCAATTTACTTATACTCTCTCTTGGGGAAGAAAAACATGTTTGTCAAATATTCTTTTTTTAGATCATTATTAGTGTATGATCACTTGTTTACTACTATTGTACCATTCAAAGTTCTCATTTTCAAACCGTTAGTTATGTATATTAGCGAGATAATTATAAGTAGATTAATTGGGTTTGACAAACCGCACCCGGGCTGATCGCGCTATCACGACTGGATGTCGAATTGGTGTTTAATTGATCTAATTTTGTTGTTATAGTCTACTAACCACATTTGAGGCATACATTTACTTTGTTAGATTCGCTTACGAACTTCATGCACTTAGTAACTTGTTATGTAGACTAGCTATCTACTTGATTTACTTTGTTTACTATATCTTTTATGAATTGATTATCCGTTTACTTAGACCTGTGAACTCACTAACCCTGTGTTGACACTTTAACATGTTTCTCTTATGTTTGTAAGGGTTTTCACTTCTTGGAGCACTGCATCATTGAGGTTTATGCATTATGAGTAATTTCAAAATAATTAATTGGGCTTTTTACAATTTAATACAGCGTTTGGACGCACGTGTTATGCACATTTCTCATACATGGATTTTATTTAAATTTGCGTTCGCAAAATTACGTTAGAAACTTGGATTTTGAATTATGGTTTGGATTTAACTAATTAACCTTAATGAAATTATTTTACGTTAATCAAGTCATTTGGTATATCTATTGGTTGAGATCCTGGCATGTCACCTGTCTGACTATAAAACCCTATTTGTCGAAATTAAGAGTGTGACATATTGGTATCAGAGCAAATGAAAATTAAGAGTGTGACATATTGGTATCAGAGCATATTGGTATTAGTTACATGCATATAGGCACTATTGGGTTTCATTGCATATGATTATTCCTGTGAGCGTCTGACTATAGGAATGGCATATTCTTCTTCACCCTCTAAGTATGGGAAACAGGCATGTTCGTCCTGATTCCCCGCCATCATCTTCCGTTCAGTTAAAGTATCCTAGTATCGCTTTGGATTACGATGAAGTTGATTATGATCAAGCATTCGCTTGTGACTGGACACAGTTTCCTTAATACTTGACGCGACTGCTTTAGAAGAAAGTTCCACATCCTGCTAAATGCACGCCTCGGACTAGATCTGCCTCTTCTTTACCTCCCTAGTCTACTTTGCCTTCCTTTCTCTACTCTGCTGAGCATACCATTTCTTACTTAGTGTCCATCATGGACACTAAGAGGCAACTTATCAGAAGACTTCTAGAAGGTAACACAATCCATCGGTAAGGACTACAGTGAGCTATGGAGAAGATCACGTCAAACGAGGAGCAAGACAAAGAATAAGCCAGGAGTCATAACGCTTTGGTAAATAGAGTGGTGGCCTTCACTCAGCGTGTGGATGAAGACTAGGTGACCATAATGACTATCAGATTACGAGTTGAAGAAGTTGAAGGACAGATAAATACGGTGAATGCTATGAAACCGGAACCTATGGAGGAAAACTGAGAGGAAGACCAATAGAAAGATCCCAAAGAGAAGCCGGAAGAAGAGCAAGAGGAAAGCGCTGGAATGTCATGTCACAATCATTTCTGTTTTATTCTTCATTCGTTTGTTTGACCTTTTAACGTACTTTGCACCAAAATAGGAAGGGTTGTTCCCATCCGACTGCCACATTTAGATTTTGATATTTTGTTTAATTAATCATAGACGTATTTACAACTTGTTTTATCAGAGATTTTTATTTGAGTACTATGTTGTGACCGTGACGGTGGCTAACCAAAACCAGCAACCTATTCCAATTGATAAGTGATACCAGTTAATCTTCTGATATGAAACTCTTCCTAGTTAATCCTACTATTTATAGCATTTGTTAAAAAAATTAGAATTCATGATTTGAATAAAATAAAGGTCAAGGGGTCTGTACGTATACAACGTTTATGGACTGCCAGGCCAACCTATTCATTGGAACAGAAGGATCCATTGGACTCCTTTGGTAGTTCTAAAAGCTAGAATAGGTTTTTGAGTGCAATTTCCCAGTAGCCAATCGGGTGAAGTATGCATCGACCACTCTAGACGCCCAGCTCTGAGCTGGTGGAATACCCAGGTCTAAATGTTGGATATGGAAACTACTAATGCCACAAACTGGGAAGATTTTTAGAACTTACTAAAATAGAAGTATTGTTCCCGAGGCAAAGTGTAGAAACTAGAAATCGAGTTTTGGAACCTAAAGATGACAGGTTTTGAAATTGAGGCATACACTACTCACTGTCACGAGCTCGCTACTCTCTACCCATATATGGTAAAACCTCCTTACACGTGGATTGAGAGGTACCTTGGTGGGTTAGTCCATGAAATTCAAGCATGGTAACTACTCCCATGCTAGCAACAATTCAGGACGTGATCAGGTTGGCGTAAAAAATGACTCACAAGGCCATCGCGTAGGCTTAATTACCCTCGTGCAGTGTTGTGTCAACTACTTTTGATGGTTGTAACAAGAGGATATGGGAATAGAGCTCCAACAACAATTAATCATCCTCTTCATCAGCCCCATCATAGAAGAACTCACAACAACTGTCAAGGAAGTTCGACAACTCTCACAACTTCAATCAATCCTCTTCATCCTCCCAGTACAATAGCGATTATAGCAAAACTCTGCCAAAAGGCAACAAGTGCAACTATCATCATAACAACCCCTACAGCAAGAATATCTATGAGATGTGTGGAAAGTTGGATATGTCACCAAGGAATGCAGGGTGAACATTTCTAGAAAACCATCCTAAGCACAAGAGCAGTCATACGGGTGTTACAAATGCTAGTAGACTAGGCATTTCAAGAGAAACTACCTAAAACTCAAGAAAAGGATAATGGTGGAAATGGTGATGGTAACTTTGTTGACAATTGGAATGACAATAACAACGAGAATGGAATTGGTGGTGCAAAGGGTAGTCACTTCATTATTGGAACTATTGAGGCTCGTAATGACCCCACTCTAGTAAATTTCCTTTAAATGGTTGTTTTGATTTGGTATTTTTGATTCGGCTACCGCTAAAAGCTTTATTTCTCATAAGTTCAATAAGTTGCAAGATGTAACATCCATAACTTTATACTCAAAATATACCATAGAAGTAGCCGATGGTATGACTTCACATGTTCTATACTTGTAAGATAGGATTCTCTGAGCATCAATTTGAAATTGACCTCCTACCAATTACTCTCAGTAGCTACAATGTAGTTATTCGCATGGATTGATTGTCTAAGAGTCAAGACGAAATCATTTGCCAAGGAAACTCATCAGAATTTCTCTTCCTAGTGGAGAGATACTCACCATTAAGCGAAAAAAGAGTGGTGTAATGGTTGGCATCATCTCGTGCACGAAGGCACAAAAGTGTTTACAAAATAGTCGTCCCTTGATTTTGGCTCTTGTCACAGAGAAAACTAGAAAATAGAAATAGATTAAAGATATTCCAACTGTTAGAGAGTTCGCAGAAGTATTTCCTGAGGGCTTGCCTTGCCTTCCTCCGCATCGACAAGTCGAGTTTCAAATCGAACTCAGACCTGGAGTCGCTCCGATTACTCATGCACTGTACTGTTTAGCTCCAAATGAGCTACAAAAATTTTCAAAATAGTTGAAGGAACTGTTAGACAAATGCTTCATACGTCCAAGTTCATCTCCATGGGGAGCACCCATGCTGATTGTAATGAAAAAATACGGAACCTTCTGGATATCATCAGTTTCGAGTTCGTGTGTGTGTGTGTGTGTATATATGTATATATCCAAAACCTCTTTAAAACTAGGTATGGTAATTTTGAGTTCGTAGTGGTGCCATTTGGTTTAACAATGCTCCTGCAGTTTTTATGGACCTCATGGAACGTGTATGCAAACCCTATTTGGACAAGTTTGTAATCGTCTTCATTGAAAACATTTTGATATATAGCAAGTATTGGGAACAATATGAGGAATATCTACGTGTCATATTGGAACTGTTTAAAAGGAAACAACTGTACGCAAAGTTTTCTCAGCATGAGTTCTGGATGAGAGAAGTACAGTTCCTTGGCTATGTAGTTAATGAGAATGATATTCATGTTGACTTGTCTAAGATAGAACAATCAATAATTGGCCGACACCAATGACGCTCTCAAATGTGTAACAATTTCTTGGATTAGAAGGTTACGATCAACATTTCATTGAAGGTTTCTCTAAGATTACGCAACCTCTTACTTCCTTAACTTATAAATGGATTGTTTACAAATGGGGTCAGTATAAAGAAGCAACTTTCTAAGAACTTAAAGATAAATTATGTAGTGCACTGATCCTATCCATGCAAGAAGGAATAGAGGATTTTATGATGTATTATGATGCATGAATTCAAGATCTGGGTTGCGTGTTAATGCAATGTGAGAAAGTAATAACCTACGCATCCAGGCAACTCAAAGTGCATGAAAAGAATTACACAACACATGATTTGGAGTTAGCAGTTGCGGTCTTTGCATTCAAGATTTGGAGGCATTACTTACACAAAACTAGGTGTACTATTTTCATCAATCACAAAAGCCTTAAGCATATCTATAAGCAGAAGGAATTGAATATGTGGCAAAGGAGATGGCTAGAGTTACTCAATGACTATGTTATGCCATCAAGTATCACCTTGGTAAGGCTAACGTGGTAGCTGATGCCATTAGCAGAAAAGAAAGCCTAAAACCTCACCGTGTGCGTGCATTATAGCTTATAATGCATTATAATTTATCCACTCGGATCACGGATGCTCAAGTAGAGGCTTAGAAGGAACACAACATTAAATTAGAGTCACTAAGATGTATGGAAAAGCTATTTTAGAAAAGAACAGATGGCTTCCGTTACCATGAAGAGAGAGTGTGGTTACCTATGTCCGGGAATCTCAGAGGCCTTGTGATGGATGAAGCACAAAGGTCACCGTATTCGGTACATCTAGGTTCAGATAAAATGTACCAAGATTTGAAGATCCTACACTAGTGGCCTAACATGTAAGCTGATATTGCCACTTATGTGTCAAAATGCCTTACCTGTTATAAGGTGAAAGTAGAATATTAGAAACCATAAGGATTACTTCAACAACAAGAGATTCTGATATGGAAATAGGAAAACATCAAAAATGGATTTCATCACTAAAGCTAATCAATACTCTTCTGTCTATTCACGAGAATTATAAGATAGATAAACTAGCACAGATCTATCTGAAGGAAATTGTTTCTCGACATGATGTGCCACTTTTAATCTTCTCCGATCGTAATGCGTGATTCACCTCTCACTTCTGGAAATTACTGTAGAAGTCCTTACGTACTCGGTTGGATATGAGTACGGCCTATCATCCTCAGACTGATGCCCAAATCGAAAGCACAATTAAAACCCTGGAAGACATGTTTTGAGTGTGTGTCATAGACCTTAGAAATAGCCGGGAAACTAATTTTCCTTTGGTTTATTTCTCCTATAATAACAGCTATCGTATAACATCAAGGATGCACCGTTTGAGGCATTTTATGGTCGAAAATGTAAAATACCTCTCTGTTTGATAGAAGTTGGTGATAATTAGTTGACATGTGCTGAGCTTATTCATGAAACCACTGAAGATTTTTCAAATTATTAACCATATGACAACAGCTCGGGATCGATAGAAAAGTACCGATCAGAGAAGAAAGCATTTGGAATTTCAAGTGGGTGATAGGGTATTGCTGAAATTTGCCTTGGAAAGGTGTGATACATTTAGGGAAACATGGTAAATTTAACACGAGATATGTTGGACCTTTCACTCTAGTTAAAAGGATTGGTCTGATGGCTTATCAGTTGGATATACGAAAGAAACTTAATGGTGTGCATAATGTGTTCCATGTCTCGAATCTAAAAAAGTGCTTAGCCAATGAATCACTCATTGGTCCGCTAGAGGAACTAGAAATAGATGAGCACCTTCATTTCATTGAGCATAGCAAAATTCCCATCGTGCGCATCAGATGGAATACGAAGTGTGGACTAGAATTTACTTGGGAATGTGAAGATTAGTTGATGAAAAGTACCTGCAATTGTTCAAATATCAGACATCAATTGTTAAAGTTTCTTTTTCTTTAATTCAAGGCGAAATTTCTTTCAACAGACTGAAAATTTTCCAAAAGTTCCTTTCTTTTGGGTTTGGTTCAGAATCTCTCAGAAACCCTGTCTTGCGTATGTTCCAGATCGCTCACCTTGATATTGTAATTCTCGGGATGAAAATTCCTTAAACAAGGGGTTGATGTAACACAACGTATTTTCAGGTTAACATTGTTAACTCCACTTCCTGTCATTTAACTATTTTCCCGTTAGCTAATTATTTTCCGTCATCATTTCGTATATATAAAACTTCTTTAGTAAACGAAAAAAGTCATATTATTTCTATTATTATTAGAACTTAACTCTAAGTTAATTAAATTAATTTAAATAATAGTTAATTAATTAAAAAAGTAAAATCCTAGCCCCTCCTTAACCTCCTCCCCCCTCTCAATCACAACCTGCCCCCTCATTTGAAACACCATTTATATCTCGGTTCCCTCTCCATTCGACACCCCATCTCAACCTCAAACCATAGCACCTTCGACAACTTCTCTTTCAAAAACCCTAACCCTCTCTCTATCGGTGACAACCACTCTTTCACGACAAGCGTAAAAGATTCGGTATGGTTCTCTACTTGCTTATGTTACACTATGTTATGTATTATAGTTATTGAGTCTCAGTTTGTTTAACGTGTGTAGGTTGGTAGGGTGTGTGTCATATATGAGTCGGTTGAACGTGCATGGATAATATGCATGCGTGTTTGAGTTTTATGATTTTGTGTGGGTTAAATCATGTAGTGTGCTTGTGCATGTGCATGTGTTGGGGTGTGGGTACTAGGGCATGTTATGGTGTGCTTGTGGTGTGTGATTTCATGCATGGTGGTGATGATGTTTATTTATGTGTAAGGCTTGGTATTGTTGGGTGATGAGTCTAATCTAGAACACGTTATCATACAATCAAATTATGTTGATTTTGTTTTAACCCTGTAAATTATATAAATCCGGGTTGTTCAGAAACCCAATTCTTCATCACCTACATTTAAGTGTATCTGCGCAATTTAAAGCGAGTTTATTGCCCCACTTTACTTATACTCTCTTTTAGGGAAGAGAAAGATGTTTGTTCAGATGTTCTTTTGTTTAGATCGGTATTACTGTATGATCACTTGTTTACTAGTGTAGTACCATTCAAAGTCTTCACTTTTGAACCGTTAGTTTATGTATTTCAGCAAGGTAATTCTAAGTAGATTTACTGGGTTTCACAAATCCCACCCGGCCTAGTTGCGTTAGCATGACCGGATTCGAATGGATGTTTAATTGACATAATTTCTATTGTTGTCGTCTAGTAACCACAACTGAGGCATATATTTACTTTGTCAGTATCAGTTGCAAACTTTATACACTTAGTAATTTGTTATGTAGATTAGCTATCTACTTGATATACTTTGCTCACTGTTTTTGTTCTAAACTGTTTATCCATTTACTTAAACACGTAAACTCACCAATATTATGTTAACATTTTAGCATGTTTCTCTCAGGTTCGTACAGGTTTGAACTGCTAGGAGCACAACATCATTGAGGTTCATGCATTATGAGTCATTTCAAAACTATTAATTCGGAGATATCACTGAGTTTGGGCGCGCTTGTTTTGTGCATTTCTAATTCATAGATTTTTTAAATTCACTTCCGCAATATTACTTTTAAAACTTGGCTTTGAATTATGGTTTGGATTTAATTGATAAACATTAATGAAGTGATTTTGTATTAATCGTGTTGTTTGGTGTAACTATTGTCAAATATCCTGGTATGTTACACGCCTAACGATAAAATACCGTTTGTGGAAATTGTGGGTGTGACAAAGCTCAATAACCGACGTAGTTGTACAAATGGTACAAATATTTTTCATGATTCGTGTAACGAGTATAATAATAATATGACTTCTGCGTTTACACTTGTAAAACCTTGAGAGGTTATAGAAACAAGTATGAAGTGGGCGAACATTCTATTGATGGGACAACCATTAAAACATACAAAATCGTTATCATCCAACGAATATACTAGTTAAATTAATCCGGATGCCCTTTGTCAATAAAATGATATTTACCTCAACAAAACAAATTTTGACTTTGAATCCCAATTCGCCTTCTCGGAAGGAACAACAAGGGAAATGTAAAGAAGGGGAATGTAAACTTTAGATATCATCCCGAGTGGGTAAAATGATGTAACTAGGTAATATTGCCAAAGCTCGAGTTGAAGATAGAAAACAAATAGACTTATATATGAAACTACTTTTGACTAAAATCAATCATTTGACAGGCGAGATCATACAAGCATTAGGAATATTGAACAAAAAATTAGGGACAAATAAAACATGTAATGATTTTGTTTGAGAAACGTTTTGATGTTTTATTATATTTTTTTATAATTATATAATACTTAAAAAATTATATTAGTATTTAATTATGTTTTCTTTTAGTAAATAAGCATTTAAGAATAATTTTAACTCAATTAACTTTTTTTATTCTTTAATTTAAAAGTCATCAAACAAATCAATCAAATCCTAGTGACCTTAGAATAAAATAAATTTAGCACTGAGCTAAATAATCAAATAAATAAATAATTAAATAAATTTAACTTAAACTGTTAAGTTAAAATTAACACTCAAGTCAGACGATGTTTCAAGTTTTAACAGTGGTCTCAAACTATCGAGAATAAAGAACACGACTGATTTCAAGCAATGGAAAATTATATTCAGAAACTGGATCATTTTCCAAGACTCTGATTTGTGGACTTAAATAACCGAGGAACCATACATTTCAGTAATTTTTGGGTCCGGATTGTAACATACAGAAATGAGAGAGTTTGAAAAGTGTAGCTGGTGATTACTTAAAGAAAGTCAAAACAGACATGAAAGCATATAATATTCTGACAATGACTCTTCCATTTGAGATATTAACCAGAGTAGAAAATTCAAAACAACAAATGAACTATGGAAAGTTCTTTATACAATGTGTGAAGTAAGTGATGAGATGAGGGAGATCAAGAAAGAAAAATTGAGAACCCAATATGAAACCTTCCGTCATGTTCAAGGTGAATCCATACCACAACAGCTTCATAGATTCGTAAAACTGGTGAATGAGATGATAGTCTATGGTCTCAAGTATGAATCTATGGAGATTAACAAAGAGATGTTGCACACTCTTCCAGAGAGTTAGACTTAGTCTATCTCTCTGATGAAAGCAACACTAGATGTGGAAGCATTGTCATCGGATGCTTTAGTTGCCAAAGTAGAGGCACTAGAACTAGATGAAAGATCTAGAAACAATAGCACTGTAAGACATGTGGAATCATAAATGTTTAAGGAAATGTGAACAATAGAAAATGTGTTTTTGACATGTGTTGGAGAAGATAAAGAAGAGAAGTTTGTTGATTATAGTGACACTTCATTCTTTTCTGCACCTGAATCACCCAAACAAAACCGAAGTCCAAAAAGACCGGTGTCCATGCTTCTCATGAAGCAACACCTCAGAGCAAACAACAACACCAACATGCTTCAAGTTCAAGCAAACAACATCACTCATAAAAGAAAAACACACATAAATTTGAGAAACCTATGGATGCACTCATAATCATTATACATAGTGAAGAGTAAAATGCATCCTTTGTAGCCTTTTACACAAGTTTTGAGGCATACTTAGGTGCCAATCTCACACCATCATAAATTATCCAACATGATTTGAATGAGTTACTCACAGACATGGTTGAAGAGATGGATCTTCAATGTTGTATAGCAATGATTTCCTATAGAACTAAAAGGTTTCTTTAAAGAAAGAGGGGGTTGAATATGGATAAGAAGACATAGATTTGTTTTGACAAAACCATGGTGAGATATTATAACTCTCAGTTGTATGGACACTTCTTTAGAGAGTGTCAACAACCAAGAGCTGACAGAAACAATCAACAACCACAAACATCAGGTGGTTATCAAACAAACAGAAAAGTTCCACCACCTCTCAGCATTCCAGCTGCTCCAATTCTAGCACAAATAACACAATACATCCACAATAAACAATCTGAATCATTAGTTATGATAATCAAACTAGATGGAGCGTATGGCTGGAGTATGAATGAGGTAGAGATAAAGCCTCCTGACCATGCCCTCATAGCAAAGGTTAAGGAGAAACTAACTGAAATCCCAAAAGAGGTAAAAGAAAATCTTAAGCATATATAGATGAGGTCCCCAGATACATAGAGCATGCAGACCAAATTTCAAAGAAAGTAATTAAAACAAACATTTTGAATGACAGTTTAAAATCTAAGAAAAAGCAATATGAGATCAAAATTCTATCACTTACAAATGATTTAGACAAACTTTTATCTGAAAATCTAACACTAACAGCATAGTTGAGCAGCTCTCTGAATCCTTGACTTAATCTAAAACACTACAAGTTAAAACTGAGGTGAAACTTCAAAAGTTTCAGGTGAGCAATAAGAATTTTAAAGAACTTTTTGCTTAACAAAGAGCCTTTAAAGACCCTTCAGGCCTGGGATATAATAAGGTTAACCCACCTTAGAATGATAATTATATCTTACTGCCTGAATCAATGACCAACAAACATTGGGAATCACTTCATCCAGATGACAAAACATATGACTCATGACAGAACATATGACTCCAAGCCATCATTATCATCATCATCATCAAAATCATCATTATTATCAAAATCACCTTTGATAAAATTTTTAAAAGTCAAACACCACAAATTAAATCAACAGATTTTTATCAAGAGAAAAACAATGAATTTGATGCTAATACCACTGATGAAGATGACGAAGATCTGTCATATGATGAATCTGATCTACCAGTTACTAAAACTAAAAAGGTTTCAAGTGTGGCTGATCTAACACTCAAACAAACAAAACATGAGCTAATATTTGACATTTGCTCTGATGGAAGAAAAGCTGAGTATTGCACCGCCCCTCTCACAAGATAAATCAATAGAAAGGGAAAAAAATCCTATTCAGCCAAAAAAAATCAACAATAACTTTTGATATTCAACCAAAATCAAATTCAAAATCAAAATTTTTCAACAAATAAAGTAATTCAAATTTGACTTACTGTGAATGGTGTGATGAATACACACAGAGCACAGAAAAGTGCAAATATGAAAAGTGGGAACATCCTCTGTCTTAAAGAAGAGCAAAACTAATACTGAATACTAATCAACTAAACTACCAACAGAAGAAGAGATTGAGCATTCCAAATTATTTTTGTTCACTTAGTACAATAAGCTCATTGAAAACTCAAAACAAAAGATGAAGAGATTGAGAAGTTAGAGGCTGATCAGAAAGCCCAAGTTGATTGTTCAATTCCTTAAACAACAACTTGATTAATTAAAAGCTAAAGTGAAAGTCAAAGATCAAGACATAAGTAATATAGGGCTTGACATAGCCTTTTTTAACTGAGCAGTATGATGTTAAGGATATTGAGATAGATGAGCTAAAAGAAAAATCTTTGAGCTACTAGAAGAAATCAAAATACTAAACAGAGAATTAGATGATGCTGATCAATAAAGGATGAATAAGGAAGAACTTCAGAAGATCATGAACAAGAGATGACTGATATGTTCATTGATCAACAATTATCACCAGTTATAGAAACAAGCACTCAGGAACATCATACAGAATAATTTATCATCATTCCTGAAGAAATATAATCTAAGGATTAATTATTTGGTGAAACAAATTCATTTGAGAACATACATTATTCTCCTATTCTGAGGTAACACTTCCATACTCCAGACTCATAGTGACAACAACCAAGTACCATAGCTATGAATCCTTTGACCAAGCAATAGAAAGAGCTTATCTAAAAATTTGATGATTCTTTGAAAAACAGTCTGAACCATCAAAGCATCTAGAATCATCTTCCTCTTAACAGCCACTGAAAACTTATGAAAGAAAAAGAAAAAGATTATACCTTACTGCTGGAGCAAGAGGGAAAGAAAAGGTTGTTGAACAAGATGAACCTGCATCACCACCAATGAAGCTCTTGAAGGTAAAAGCAGAACCAATAGATAAGGATGAGTTGAAACAACAGGAAGCAGAGTTTGTCAATTTAGAAGAAGGAGAGATTGACCAAACACTTGATCAAGCACAAGAACCTATCATCATTCTTTTTGATTCTAAAGAAGAAGATGAAAACACACAAGAAGAGACTGAAGATATTCAAGACTTATTACCTAATGATCCAAAAAATCTCATGGTAATGGAGTTAACAATAAGAGGTTTTTCGTATGATTCCTTGATTCACTTAAACTTGTATGTGGTTAAAGACCTATTTAAACACTTTAAAGAAGTAATGAAGAATGAAAGTTAACAGACATACATAAGGTATAAGGAAATCAAAGACCAGCAGGAGTTCCAGAAGAATTTACCAAAGGATCCTCTAATAGCAAAAAATGACCTACTCTCAGGTCAAAAGCTGGTTGAGTCATACAAGGATGCCTTACAGATCATATGCTGGTAGATCACTATATTAGATGAAGAACTTGCAAGAGTCATCTACAAACATATGTTGACCAATGCCTTAAAGCCTCAAATGATCAGACCTAATCCAGTAGCTTCCCTATCCACTTATCATCAAGGACCTCTAGAGCTTCATCCAATTGAAAAGCCCAGATAGTTTATGCCCCACAGGCTGTGGCTAGAAGGCAATAACATCAGGGAGATGATCAATTCCAACACTAATTTTGTGAAGCTTTATGATAGAATTATACTAACAGCTTTAGCAAATAAGAGGAAGATAGTTGCATGCAAATATGATGAGGTGTGGGATGTAGTCCTAATCAAGAGAGTATCAGATTTTATTCAATATTTATCATACATATCCCAGATGGGTGCTCTATCTTATAAAGTTAGACTTGACTTAATACAACTTAGGATGGTGAACCATACAAACAACCCTAGGGGTGCTGAAATCTTTCACATCCTTAGATCATATATAAACAGACAACATCATGAATTAAAAAAGAAAAGATGCTAGAGAAGATATGCTCCATATTGAGAAGTTAAGGAACGAACAAAAAGCAGCAGGGAAGAAGCAGTCTCAGGGTACAAAAACAAAAGAAAACTTTGATTCTGAATTATTAGACAAAGTTAAATATCCATTAAGACCAGCTGATCTTAAGTTCATAATGAAGAAGATAGAAGGAAACCAGTACAATCATCCAATCACCAGATAATTCTATGATAAGAATCATTTTAAAGTGGTGTTGGAAAGAAACTTAGAAGGAAATAAGGTAAAAGACATCAGATTGTTTATCCTTATTGAGATCAAACTCTTACATCCATCATATGTATCTTTCTTAAAAATAATGTCATTTCGAGCCATTGAAGATGTGTTATGCAAGGGTGACTATTGCTACTTTATACATATGACGAGGATCTTAGATCAAACTCTTACATCCATCTATGTGAATGCTACATTGAAGCAAAGATTAGAGACTAATCAGAAATCACTAACTTACATTGATGGTATTACAAGCCTGAAGATCTCAGACAATAACAACCTACTCTAGTTAGCAACATTTGTGTACAAACCCTGGATTAGTCCACCCTTAAACAGATAGTTGAACTTCCCATCTCTTACAAATATAATGATTAGATAAATGTTGTTTAGTACTTCAAAGAGAATATTGTGAACTGCCAGGATGCATTAAAGGTTGTGCCTCTATCCGATCAAGTAAAAGAAGCTAAAAATGATCAAATCACTAAGAAAGATGTTGAAGATATGTCAAAGCTACTTTAGAAGTTCCAAAGAATGTAAATGACGTAGGCCCTTCACTGTTACACCCTGGGCCCAAGGAGGGTGGGACGTCACAGGCCAGCAACGAATATGGCAGCAGAAACAAACCATCATAAGAGCACACGAGTAGAGAAATCACATGGCATTACATTAATTTAATAAAATCAGGGACTATACTGTTTTAGCCGAGTTACATCAAGTTGATTAAACATAAGAGTACATAGTTTAAAGTAACACCCAATACAAATTGTTCAAAAGTTTAAGTCTGAATTAGCTAAATTCCATGAGGTCAAGGTGCTAGGTCATTCAATGATCTCCTGAGTCCAGCAGACATCCATCAAGGGTTACCTGAAACATGCTCAAAAAGTTTTATGTCAATCAAAAAGTTGGTGAGTGCAGGATCGATTATGGGTCACTCAACAGATGGTTTTTCTCTCAAACTCACCTTGAGTAACACTCAGCAAGAGTCTATAAAGAGTTGATCATAATATAACAAGTAACAAGCAGTAAATAAACACAAGATGTAAATTTTTAAGGTACCTTTATATATTGCTTCTCAACTCAAAGGATTACAAGACTCTTGGACTCAAAAATCGCTTATCTAATGAGTTACATGGAGAAGATATATATAATACTACCTACAGCCGGATATACTTTGATACCAGCTGGAAACCTCTAACCAAACATCTATACTACAAGACAATAGGTGAGGTATCTTAGACATTTTGCCTAAGAGTTGGTAGTCAGGACATGTCCCTGACTTACCTTTTGTCACCAACTAAAGTTGGTAACATGTACTATCATAAAAAGGTGAACAGTATAATAAAGTATGGTCAACAACATGGCTCTTTAGGAAGATGCCATGCTG
>BJCO01000740.1:0-17447 GCA_018326465.1 Flaveria floridana | reverse complement strand
ACATGAAACGGAAACCGCAGGATAGCAAAATCGGGAACATCACGCAACCACAAACATAAGTAGCAAAATCGGAGGCGGTCCGGCAGGAGGGAGAAGCGTGGGTGTTTTCCGGCGAGCTTGTTGGCGTGGTGGACGCGGTGGTCGCAGGCGGAGCACAGGGCGGCCTCGTCGACGGAGCAGTAGACCGCCGCCGTGTCTTTGTTGCAGACGTCGCACTGGATCTTCATGAGAAGGGGATCTGGAGGCACTTCGAAGTGAGAATCGATTGAAAGAGATGAGAGATGTGGGTTCGGGGCGTCGGTTGGAGATTGGGGAAGGTGAGGTTATTTGAGAAATGAGGGCATGAGAGAACGCTTTGGAAACCATTGTACAGTATATTACTGTTCATATGTTATATTACTGTTCATACTGTTCATTTCCAATCTTTATTAATATATATGTTAACAAGTATTTCACAAACACATTAACATCCCACGGACGCTAGAAAAACATATAAGCGTTCGTCGTCGCTCGCTCGCGTCATGAGCGTTCGTTGACTTCCAAACCCCACACTTTCTCTCTCTAGAAACTTATAGAGAGAGAAACCCTTTAACCCTCATCTTCCACATTCAATCGTCAAACTCTCCGATCGGTGATCGCACAATCATGTCGCGATTCACCATCATTATCATCATCACCATCATATCAATCTATGCAGTAGCTCTACATCCACCAGCATCAACACCACAACTGCATGTCTCCGCCGCTAACGATCACCGGAACCCTATCATTCTCCGACCACCGCACGCCGGCAGCAACCGCCACACCATGTTTCTACCTCTGTTCCCGTCTCCGGTTAACTCCTCCAGGATCTCCGACAATCCGACATCCCGGCGTCAGCTCCAGAAATCCGATGCCCCTCGGCCTAATGCTCGCATGGCTCTACATGACGATCTCCTCCTCAACGGGTAATTTTAGCGTTTTTTAGATCTGTTTCACTTTCGAATTGGAGTAAGTTACTAGTTTGTGATTGGAATTAGTTCAATTTGGATGTATGTGATTGATTGATTGATGTATGGTGTTTTGAGATTGGAATTGGGGATCTTTGTGAAATTGTATCGATGGTTTACCGAATTACAGGTATTACACCACGAGACTGTTGATTGGATCACCGCCTCAGAGATTTGCACTTATTGTTGACACTGGGAGTACTGTTACATATGTCCCATGCTCTACCTGTGAACAATGTGGCAAACATCAGGTATTATAATCCATTTGGTTTTGTGTGATGTGTATATGGATGCATTTGCTTATGCTTCGGTTGGAGATACGGTTACACTGTCTGGATTACGCTGTCTGGATTACCAATGTCTAGCTTGAATTATGAGATATAACTGTGACTTGTTTTCTTTTCTTAATGGTTTAACTTATTGTTATTGATTCATCAGGACCCGAAGTTTGATCCGGAGTTATCTAGCACGTACAAGCCTGTTAAATGCAATATAGATTGCTCCTGTGATAGTAACAGTGGGCAATGCATCTACGAAAGGCAATATGCTGAAATGAGTTCTAGCAGTGGTGTCCTTGGTGAGGATATTGTGTCTTTTGGCAACCAAAGTGATCTTCCACCTCAGCGTGCTATTTTTGGGTGTGAAAATAGGGAAACTGGTGATCTTTTTAGTCAGCATGCTGATGGAATAATGGGTTTGGGTCGTGGTGATCTTAGTATAGTTGATCAGCTTGTTGATGGAGGTGTTATAAGTGATTCTTTTTCGTTGTGTTATGGTGGAATGGATGTTGGTGGTGGTGCCATGGTTCTTGGTGGAATTTCACCCCCTGTAGATATGGTGTATACTCATTCAGACCCTGTACGCAGGTATGTTTTGTGTCAATGAAAATTCGAGACTCAAAACTTAAGTGTTATTTTATTGGTACATCTCACACATTTACTCTAGTCTGGGATGACAACAGCCAATATTACAATATTGACTTGAAGGAGTTACATGTTGCTGGGAAGCTGTTGCCTTTAAGCCCAAATGTCTTTGATGGAAAGCATGGAACAATCTTAGATAGTGGTACAACTTATGCCTATCTGCCTGAAGCAGCTTTTGTGGCATTTAAACTTGCTGTAAGATTACTCTAAATTTTTGGTTAAGAAGTACCAAGTATTTTAATTTATCAAAAGGGACATCTTGATCATCCCTATCTTGAATGCAGATCATGAAAGAACTCCATGATGTTCGTCAGATCAAAGGTCCCGATCCAAGTTATAATGACATTTGCTTCTCAGGTGGTGGAAGGTATTGTTTGTCTATAGATATTTACATATATTCCTGAGATTATGTATTGTATATAAAGTAGAAAATAATGTTAAGCGTAAACTGCTTCCTCAGTGATGTTTCACAACTGTCGAAAACCTTTCCGTCAGTTGAAATGTTTTTTGGGAATGGTCAAAAGTTGTTACTCTCCCCAGAGAACTACTTGTTCAGGGTAAAGTTTTGTATCACTCATTTATTAACATCATATGCCTCGCCTTTCAATGACCGAGCTTGAAATATCTCTGAAACTGATTCATATACATATATATATATATATATTTTATTTATGAAGCACTCAAAGGTTCGTGGAGCATACTGTCTGGGGATTTTTCAGAATGGAAAGGATCCAACCACACTTTTAGGAGGTGCTTAGTTTCACTTTTTTTCTACTGCTGTTTATGTTCCTTTTTGCTGTTTCAAGCCTATGCATATCTGGTCACTTCGGAATGTTTTGATGTGTATATATCCGTTACAGGCATCATTGTCCGTAACACATTTGTTATGTATGACCGTGAACATGAAAAGATTGGATTTTGGAAAACAAATTGTTCTGATATATGGGAAAGACTTCATGTTTCTGGAGGGCCCCCTCAACTATCTTCTCCACCAGATGAATTAAATTCAACTGCTGAAATCTCTCCTTCTTTGCCTCCAATGATGCCCCCACAATATATCCCTCCAGGTAACATCAGCTACTCAGCTGCTATCTAAGTGCGCTATAATATGTCTTGCAATTCTTTCTTATGTTATTTATCTTTTTGCAGGAGAAACAGAAATTGGAAGTATTACATTTTATATGTCAGTCTCTCTTAACAAGACTAATGTGATGTCCCAAATCACAGAGCTTGCTCCACTAATTGCTCAGGAGTTGCATGTTAACAGTTCACAGGTAGATTACCAACTTTCAAGTTACAATACGAATAACTATTTACTTGCTTGTATGCTTTGTATTCCTATTTAACTATGGATAACTGTTTTAAAACTTCCTTTCAGGTTCACTTTCTGAATCTTACGTCTGAAGGAAATGATAGTGTTACAAAATGGTCCATTACTCCACCTGAATCTGTTGATTTTATGTCTAATGCAACTGCATCTGTGAGTTCTTGATCATATACATTCGGTGGTTTTTCACCCATATTATAGTTATCAGCTCATTATTCATTATGTCTGGTGCCAGAACATTATAACTCGGATAGCTGAAGGCAGCGTACACCTTCCTGAGTCATATGGAAAATGTAAATTATCCAATTGGAATATTTACCCTCCACCAAAAAGGTACATTGAATCTTGCAATCTCTTCAATCATCCATTTGAGTATCAAAATATATTTCTAAACATAATATGTTTTTGGATCTACTTCCTTTTACACAGAAGCCAGAGGCAGAAATATTACTTGGTCGCAATGGTGGTGTCGATGTCCGCATTAGTAGTTGGATTATCGGGTGTGGGAACATGGTGGTTTTGGAGACGGAAGCAACAATCTAATTTGCAGTATAAGCCAGTAGACTCCATGGTTGTGCCTGAGCAAGAACTCCAGCCACTGTGATTTCTAGTATGATCATGTGATGATGACTTATGGAGGTGGTGGTGTGACTGACGCATGGATAATGGATCTGCTGCACGCCCACCTCAGCTATTTTCGTTCAGGTAAAAATCATACTAAAGATCTTTAATGTTTTGTATATTAAGGGAGATAATTTACATCTTACAGCAGTTGTACACGACATCCATTTTAATTTGTTTGTGTAAAAACAGTATAGGTTGAAAATCATAGTTTCCTTTTGTTTTGGTAACAGAATTGTTAATCGATATGTTGGTTCGTTGTTGATGTTTTTTTTTGGGTTTTAAAAGATTAAACCTTCAAATATGAAAATAGGTGGGTTTGTTTAACTGTGATACGTAGAACAACTATAAAACAGAGGGGAATGTTAAAAGAAGAAATAAATTGTCGAAACGGTTTAAACAAACTTAGTTTGAATGAATAATAGTTGATTAGTTGTTACTTTGAACAAAAATTAAATTCATACATGAAGGATGCCTTGATTATTGGTTTCTGATCGAAGCATTCATGTAGGCACAAACTTGGTGACTCACTAGTTTCTATATATTCATCTCGTTTATGAAAATTTTATTTCATAGAACCTTTAAAGGAGTTTTGTATAGAATGACTCTCTATAATGGTTATGTTTTCCAAATTTAAGATTGATTTAGTCTTTACTTGAGTTTAGAACTTTCTATTTTAAATGTGGTTGGTTGAATACACAACCTCTATATGCTTAATAAGCATCTCCTAACAAAACAAGAAATGAATAAAATAGAGACGGTAGATGACTGATTTTTCTTATTTTCTGAACTCGTCATAACAAAGAGGTATACAGTTTTGTGAAAAACGTTGAATACTAATTCATTAAACTATTACTAGTTTGGGCAACAAATTATTATGTTAACTGCTTTTAAAAGTGCTTAAATATGAGACTATTTGCTAAAACGGGGATGCGAATATTTTAATATTTTTTGACAAGTTCAATGTCAATATTAAGCCGATCTGGTTGTTTTTTACCCTCCATGTTGGTTGCGGGGTTGCGTCGATATTAGACGTTGTGTGATAAAGTATAGATTACAATCGACACGACTTGTTTTCATACTAAATTACACAAAACATAAAGTAACTCGAATATATACCGTTGAATGAAAACATATTATATTTGACCCGGTTCTTTCAAATAAAATTTATGTCGAAATGGGACCGACAAACGTACAAAAAAAAAAACCCATGTAGTGACGTATGTGACGTGATAAAGTATAGAGACAATCGGCCCAACTCGTTTTCCGAACAAAATGTATGTCGAAACATAGAGCAACTCGGTTTTGTACTATCGAATGAAAACATATTATATTTGACCTAGTACGTTTCCGGACAAAAATTTCATCGAAACTTAGACCAACTTTAAACGTACATAAAATTAAAATAGGATCGTTTTATATTTAACATGAGTCATTTTTTAACAAAGTTTACGTGAAAACACTGACGACCGTCAGAACGTAGACTATCTTAAAGCGTACATGAAAATTAGCACAGAAACATTTATTTTTTACTCGACTTGTTTATGAGCAAATTATACGTAAAAACCTAGACGGGCTCGAAGTTATACCGACACGTACATGAAATTAAGAACATAAGAAGTTAGTTTTTTTAAGTAAAATTGCATGGGGGTAACATATGAAACTTTATAAACTTAAGAGGGTTAAACTGACATTTAAAAACTTCTTAAAAATATTAGGTTAAGGTGTCAAAAATTTAAGGGAGGAGAAAGGTTGGTGGAAAACTCCATCAAACTTTTTTTGAACGCCCAACCAATACTTTAAGCGTGGTCATTCGGGTAAACTCATTGGTGAAATACCATCAACACCCACAAAAAATGTACAGTGCTAGTGACCCTGCCCGCTCATCATTTCAAATAAAACCCAACATTCAAGGGCCCACTATGGTAAAACATTATCTTACTTGAAGTATATTACATTAAGTAAAACTCGAATACATGACATTCGGTTTAAAAAACCATAGGATGCCTCTTTCTACCAACCAATTATTACTTTTCTCTTGTTTCAATATATTAGTAAATTATCATAACTAGTATTAAGCCCCATGTGTTACGGCGGAGGGGTAAAATCGTGTCAAGTAGCACTAATATCAGATTATCGTCAGTGACCACTAACACCGAAAAGACTTGTATAAAAAAATGAAAACAAAAAATAAAATCAAATTGAAAGCGGATATAAAAATATTGAACCACACATGTGAGACGTAATATTGTTAAAAACAATGATTAAGTCGATCTAAGACTCGCACGTTGCGAGGAGGGTGTTAAACGGAAAATTATGTGTAACAACGTTGAACGACACGCGCATTTTACGGCATGTTAACCCTCAAAATTTAGACTGAGTAAATCGGCAAAACTTATAAAAGATAAAAAGTACAGGGGCCAAATTTATAAGTGAAAACTTATAAAGATTAAATTGTACAACATGTAAAAGTATTGGGTTTCAAATTAAAAATAAAAAATTTAAATAACTAGTAATATTTAAATTTTGAAAGAGGTTTCAATACAAAGTGTATTTTTACTACAAAGTGTGAAAAAACACAATAAGTCAAAAAAGTCACAAAAAAAATTATATCTCACAATCTAAATCTAATTTCAAAAAAGTAATTCCGAGCTTTTTTTCTTATAGCCGTCCTCACTAAGAAAAAAAAATAAACGAAAAATAAAAAATAACATTTTTTTATTGTGTCATTTATGAAAGACACAACGACGTCATTGTGTCATTATTAAAGACACAATGACGTCATTGTGTCATAAAAAGACACAATGAATTTTTTTATTTTTTATTTTGAAAGAGGACGGCCAGCGGACCAGGGGAACAAAGACTCCGGATTACTTTTTTGAAATTCGATTTAGATTGTGAGATATAATTATTTTATAATTTTTTAACCTTATTATGTATTCTCACACTTTATAACGAAAATAATCTTTATAAAATAATATCACCCTTAATTTTTAACAGAATATCGAGCGAGTGATACTTGGAAATTGAGAAGTCCAAAGTTTATCGTCTTGATATCACACAGATCTCCAAGTTTTATCTTTATGTATTTTATTTTGTTTTTTTACTTTATGTATTTGTCCTCAAGGAATATGAAGTGAGTGAAATTTAATAAACTTTATATTAAAATATAAATAAGAGAAAATTATAAATTTTATCTTTTAGTTACATTTAAGATTATATATCTTGTTTATAAAGTTTGATAAGTACGCTGAGCATGCTTTATTTGAAAACCTTATAACGTTTTTCTTCTATCATTTATAATAACAAAAGTTAAATTTTCGAGTTAGTTTTGTGTGAAAGACTATTTTGCCCTTAATCTTTTATTTTATTTTTTTTTATTTTTTCCTCATTTCTAATCAATTTTATTTATATAAACTTATTTTTTTAAAATGATCACTTTGCCCTTAACCTTTAAAATAACGAAATTTGTTATTATTAATTTTTTATTTGCTTTCTTTATTTTTTCTTTTCTTTTATTTTATTTACTTCTATTTATTTTTAGTCACTTCCTTTTAAAAAATCATCATAAATATTAGTAATAATTTAGTTTTAATTTTTTTATAAAATGTAATTTAATTTTTTATTTTTAATTTTTAAAAATTTATTTTTTTATTCACTTTGTTCATTATCTTTCTAATAAAACCAATAGAAATTTAATAACTCGGTTTTTAAATTTTTTGGTACAAGATTTTTTAAGCGTTTTAAATTATTTGGTTTTGGTTTTATATTTAAAAATGGTTGGAGAAAGTAAGATTTTGGTTTATGATATGGTTTTTTATTTTTTTGTATTCAATCAAATAGTTTATATTTAAATATAAATGTAGTGTGATAGCTTGTAACTTTAATTTAAAATAAAATATACAAAAAGATAAACAACTACTAGGAATTTTTAAATAAAAGAATCATTCAAATTTCCAAGTAATTAAATACACTTTTATTTAGGATTTTATTTAAACTGCTAATAATGAGTTTTTATCAATGTAAATCAAAATCAAATCACTTAAAATTAAAAAGAAACCGAATCAAACAATTGCTTAGGGTTTTGCTTTGGTTTGGTTTTACGATTAAGCTTATTGAATCTTTTACAATAAAAATACTTAAATACTTCATGTATTTGATTGAGCTTAATTATATGTATAGCCTAAATTAGAATAATTATAACCAAGTAAAATATAAAAGTCACATCCCAATATCATACGGTCCCTAATAGTTTTATAATATAAACCGTAAGTCAAACTGTTTAACATAGTTAAAAATACTTATCAAAGTTTAAGGATAAGATTTATAATTTTAAACATACTTTAAGGACAAAAATTGTAATTTACTCTCTAAATAAAAATAAGTAAGTGACATAGTTTTGAATAAAATTTACTTCAAAAAAGTAAATAAAAACAATCATGTAATAACGACATATGTGAATATTTCATAAAGATCATATTAATTTTAGAAACAAAAAAGGAAACATTGAATTAGTTTTATTTTTTATGTTTCCTCTGCGTTGATCCATACATTACTATTGACAACTTGATATTAAAAAAATTCAAGTCGTAATGTTGATAAATATAATAAAAAAACAATAAATTTAAAATTTTATAAAATAATCTTTAAATGCAGTAAAAGTTGTAAAACAATAATACTTGGAGTTGCTTTCAAGAATTATACGCCATTACTTACAACTCAGTTTTCAATAAAGCTTATATCAAACTGTATATAAAAAAGAGCATATACCACCGGTAAAATAAATAATTATATCTTAAAAATTATAAGAGAAAAAATATATATAACAAATGTGTGTGTGAAATGTGTCAAATGGTGAGTGGAACGAAAAGAAAAGGTGTAAAATGTATATCTTACTTATAATTATAGGTAAAAGAGTTAAATGTTCAATTAAAATAATTTATGGGTTATCCATATGTTACAAACAACAATGCATAAAATTTTTGTTCATTTTCTGTGCATCACATAGTTGTAAACATACTTCTATATTGTTTTTATGAACTAAATATGCAATTTTAAACACATTTCATAATAAAAATTTTCATCTACTTTTGTGTCTTTTTTCAGCATGTAAATGAAGTAATTTTATTTGTTATATATCAAAGCTTCACCTAATTTGATCTTAGGAAGCAAAAATAGTTGAAGTTTAATGGGTGCAAAGAAGGTTTATATCTAGTGAACGAGCATGTGACATACATGTTCGTTCACTAGATATAAACCTTCTTTGCACCCATTAAACTTCAACTATTTTTGCTTCCTAAGATCGAAAGTTTAAACATTTGATTGAAGAAGTATCAGTATGAGTGGCTTGATTCGTGTAATCACATCCGGAAGAGTGATTTTCATATAAAACAAAGCATTGTTAGCCTTGTTTCAAACAATGAGCTCAGGTGAGAATACTTATCTATTGAAAATTTTGTGAAGTTAATACTTAGTAAATTAGAAGTTTAGTGAATTAAATACCTCAATTTGATGATAATATAGGCTTCAATACCTCAGTTGACTCGAAGAAGACTTAATATTCTTCATTATGAGCCAAGATCTGCTAAATATGATCCTGCTTAGAGGATTTGGTCTTTGTTAGGGCTTTGGCATTATTACGAGATAGATATCATTGGCACATGCATAACTGCTTCCCTCGCCAATGACACCTGATTATGTAGTTACTCTCAGATGTTATGATGAGGCCCGTTCAACTAGATGCTTGTGTGGACCACTCCCATCGGGAGTCTTTTGGTTGGTTGGTTAGGCAATTTGTAATTAAAAGAAAATATAAAAATCAATAAAGGGAGGCGGCTTGTTCGGTGGAGCAACCGTTAGTCGGTCGTGGGAATGCAGTAGCACATAATTTCTTTGTTATTCAATTCTTTTGCCACTTGTTCATTTATAACTGGTTGTTTGTATATATTTTATATAAAACTTGTAATCTGAGAACTATAAAAGATTATCTTATTAAAAATTATATTAACAATGCATATTTAAATTCATAATCTTTTTTCTCTGGTTATAATGTATAATATTGACATAATTTTATATCCATTTTTTGCGTTTTTGGATTTCTTATTTTCAACCATCTCTTGTAATATTGATTTCAATCTTGTTATTTAAGTTATTTGTCTTATATTTAGAATAAATAATTTAATTTTAAGAAATAAAAGAAGTATTTCTGGTTAGTTTTCTTAAAGGATAAAAATTAATCATAAATAAAAGAATTATTTGGTTGGTTAGGTTGTTAATGAGAGTGAAAAAATTAGACTTAGTTGGGTAGTATAGGTGTAAGAGAGAGAAATTAGTTTTTTAATAAATTGTTTGGTTGGGTTGGAAATGAGAATAGTCTTACCCCTTCTTTTAGGTGATTGTTAAGTATTTAAGGCCTGATGCGGAGACAAGAATCGAGTCTGTGCATTGGTTACATCTAGGCATTGTCCCTTTATTGTTTTCACTTTTACATCTTCCTACAATTGTCATAAATTTTGCTATGACAAGGCTCAAGTTTAACCAAAGTTGAAATTTATACAATTTATTTAATTTAAGACTACCCATCAACCACATTCTTGACTTCACTGCAAACTTATGTGTGCTACTTACATAACCACGGGAGACAACATCACCCGACACATCAAATTCATAACCTAAAGAAGTAACATTTTGTGCATATATTTATACTAATAAATCAAAATGTCTATAAGTCACATGTCATGTTTCTACACTATCAACCTAGGCTTCACATAGGATTTGTATACGTGTCGCTACTAGAATAAAAATCAATCATTTAATGTCGCATTAAAGGCTAATGATTCTTTATATATTTTTCAAATTATAAAACATATTTTTTGATATATTAAAAATGTTTCTTTTATTTAATAAGCATAATTTTTTAAAAACCAAAAGGTTATGAAATATGAGGTTTTATAATACAAATAACTTTTAAAAAATAAAAGTGTTAAAGAAAGTAATTTTAAAAAAACATTGGAGTGTTAAAAATAACAATTTTTTAAAATAATTTTTTATGATGAAAGTTTGAAAAAATATTGCTATTGTTTTATTCCTAAAGTAGTTAATTATAAGTAATTTCAATCATAGTTTATCTTAAAAATTATTTTATAATTTTTAAATATTAATAAATAACTATTAAGTTTTATTCAACATATGTAATACACGAATTTTTAAACTAGTTAGATAAATAAAAAGACCGTATTGTATGTTTATTAAAACCAATAGTGAAATTCATCAAAGTATTCAAGTGTGCAATAAATAATATAATAATCCCTTTTTCAAAAGTATTTATTCTTTCACAAAAGAATTGAAACATATATTAATTATTTATTTTGGAAATTCTATTTTGGGTACCAAAAGAAAGGGAACAAATTCTAATATCTTTGATTACAAAGTTACAAACACAAATCCACATAAAATAATAATAATAATAATAACAACGAAATAAAAAGCCAATGAGAAATCAAGAACTAAACTGCCCCCAAATGTATCAAGCATCGAAGTTTCACACACCTTCTGCTTTCTGAAGATCTTCTGAAGTTGTGGGCGAAGTGTTCAACGAAATATCTTCCGATCTGTGTGGGCACTTCTGCAGGTGAGTAAATTTTCTATCTTTTTAGGGTTTCGTTTGCTTCTGATCGTATTGTTGTTCTTGATCGCTGTTGGACCAATTTAATGTTCTTCTTAAAGCGTTTTGAGTTGAATTTAGGTGAACCCATGTGTATTTTCTCAAGTTATTTGCATACAAGACTTTGTGCATGCTCGAATTTGACATTAGTATCTTTGATTCTGTAGGGTGATTTGTGGTTTCGGTAACTGTTTAGCCTTTGGTACTTTCGGTTTTGATGTTGTCATCTTTTGTTGATTGTTTGTGAATTGTAATGTGGGGTAAATCTGAAAGGTTTTCTTTTTTACCAATTTGAGAAGTGGGTGTTTAATTGAATACGAGATTGATTCGATATGTGAGAGATTCCATTTGCATCTGCTATATATGCTAGGTTTATGCATAAGGTTCCTCAGGCGCGTGTTGCTATCTGTAGTTTTTTGTGGTTTATGTTGGAATTAAGTTGAAGTTATGAGTAGATCAGTTTTAAAAATGTTATTTTGTTCATGTGTTGTTCATCAGTGTTCGCTAATTGGTGAAATTTTCTCTCACTAGTAAGCTGATAATGGTTCTATGAATCATTGATATGTATAGCTTATTGGCTTCCATGATTGTGCAATATGATACATCTTAAAGCATCTTGATTTTAGTCTAGTGGGATAGCTATTGGGCTCAAGTGTACACTCTTTCTTTCTTATGCATATGTTAATCTTGATATCCATGATGCCATGATGGCATGATGATATTTCATAGGAGATGTTAAATGTGTGCTCATGAAATAAATTCTATATGAAGAAGTTGTATCTTGCCACAACCGAAGGGATCTTACCTGACTGTGATTGTCTGACAAAATTAGATTAGAAAGAGAACTCTCACTAGTTTACTTCAGCCATCTATTAATCAATCATGAGGATTACATCTCTACATTCAATAAGATTAACTACAAAGATCAATAGCTATCAAGATAATAACCAATAAGAATAAGGGATAAAGATAAATACCAACAATAATCTTATTAACTGTAAGATATATATTTAACAGTTATCCCAATACATAGTTGTCGAAGGTGCAAGGCCCATTCAAGGGGCGAAGGGCGCGTCAGGCGCTTAAAAAGGAAGGGATTTTTCAAGCGAGGCGCATCGTATAAAAAATCATTTTTAGGGGAATTTAGACATGTTTAAGGCTTCTTTTGGGCTAGTTAGTTTAGGTTAATTCTAGGTTTGCTTAGGGCTAGTGTAATTGTTTCAAGCTTTGTAAGACGATTTTTGTCCGGAACGTGGCCTAAAAATGCTCTTGTGGCCTGAAAATGGGACTTTTGAAGCGAGGCTACTGGCTACATGGCTGTGCTGGGCTATGGGCTTTTGACAACATAGTCATGCATTATTGCATACTACCGTCTTGCTCTGATGCTATGATGTAAGAACATTCTATGCACTATGGTTGCTACTGTCTCATCCTAACAGCCTCATAATTTTTGGAATGTATAGAGGGTGAGATTTAACTGAACTTCAACCCATGCAAGACCAGCACCTTTAATTAACCGGGCTTGTTAGTAAGACTAAGCAAAGTAAGATCAGGGAAGTGAACGAATTTTAATGTTTGTATTTCAAACCATTATACTTGAAACTTCGTTTTAACAACCAACATACTTATGGAAGTGCTGGAAAAAGCAATTCCGATAGCTAAAAGTAAAAACATGGAATGAATGAATTTTAATGCTTGTTAAGTTGATTGGCAGACCTTTGCCCGCCGCCCGCGTGGCATACAAAATCCATTTTTTGTGTTGCGTAACTATATTTATGTAGAATTATACGTACTAACTTCCTAGTTCCTAGTACAGAACACCCCCACATGCATGTGCGCGCACACACAACATGGAATTGGAAAATTTTCTGTTTGGAAGTTCATTTTGTTTTGAAGTTCTAATAATAAATGATAATTGTGATTAACTTTTGGCTTTTGCTTGTGATATATCACCTCATGCTGAAACTTTCTTCTTTCTTATGTTAAGGACGTTGTTGTAGGCTAGAGAGAACCACAGCCTGAGGAGAGGAAGAAGTGTCGTGGAGCCTAGTTAGCATATTAAGGGTACTATTTTATTTTGTCTTGAACTTGACGTTACCATATAGTCAAGTCTATCTCTGAATATAACACCTGTAAAACTTCTATATTTTAGTCTTCTAGAGATAATAATTACAAAGTACATTGTAATATTGTACTGCTTGTAGAGGTATTCCTATCCCATTTCCTTCTCGCATTTATATGGTAGGCCGGGTTCATATCTCGGGGGGAAATTCATTTTTCTTTGTACTGTTCGGCTGCCATTTTTGCATATTCACAGCCTTATGTGCTATCTATTCATTACTAATAATTTGTGGGTTATTTGCAGGTGCGATGGAGATATCACTGCTGATGGCCCTTCTTAAAAATATATCTAGTTTCTTCCAACTGCAGTGTCATGAAAACAGAACTTCAGAACTTGTTCAAATGTACTACCAAAAGATTAAAGAAATACTCAAGTTAATTAAGCCAGTACTTGAGTCTATTGCTAATGCAGAAGTGGCTTCTGATGAATCACTTCAAAAAGAATTTACAGGCTTGAGTCAATCTGTTAATGAACTCAGGGAGCTTATTGAAGATAGTCATCCATTGATGAGTAAAGTTTACTTTGTATGTCTTTGACATCAGCACTTCTTAGTCAGACACACGCATATATGAATCATTTATCTTAATTAGTTATTGGCATTTTGTAGGTTATGCAAGTTGAATCTTTATTCACAAAGGTTCGGGATCAAAGCTTAGAGGTTTTCGAGCTGCTGAAATCTTCTCCTAAAGGTCTTCCTGATGAATTGAGTTCAACGTCACTTGAGGTATGCAAAAAGACTTGTATTACAGGTCATCTATATCACTTCTTATGAATTTATCTTATATGTGGGACAATTGATTGCAGCATTGCATACAAAAAGTTAAGCATATGGGTTATGAAAAAGCGTCGGCTATTCTTTCAAAAGCCATAAGGGATCAAGCAGAGGGGTCTGGACCCAATGCCGATAGCAGGTCAAAGATCGCTGATTTTCTTAGCTTGAGGTCGAATCAGGAGCTTCTAATTGAGGCTGTTGCCCTTGAAAAGTTGAAGGAAAATGCTGAACAAGCAGAAAAGATGGGAGATTTAGAGTGCATTGAGGAAATGATTGCTCTTGTTACCCACATGAACGATTGTTTAATTGAGGCCAAACAGTCCCAAAGCTCTAACCCTGTACCGATACCTCCTGATTTCTGTTGCCCTTTATCTCTTGAACTCATGACAGACCCTGTGATTGTAGCCTCTGGGCAGACGTACGAGCGAAGTCATATCCGTAAATGGCTTGACCTCGGGCTCACTGTTTGCCCCAAGACCATGCAAACTCTTGCCCACACTAATCTTATTCCTAATTACACTGTCAAGGCGCTAATTGCAAATTGGTGTGAGTCAAACAATATTAAGCTCCCGGAGCCTGTGAAGACGGTGACCATGACTCCACCTAGGTCACCCGAGTCAGTGCGGGCTGTTGTAGGTTCCCCAGGGAATAGCTTAGTCTCATCCAGTGGGACCACCCATCAGGAAGGAACTTCTCCGGTCCATCATGTCCAATCATCTTCAGAGGATTCCTTGCCCGAAAATGGGCATGAGTTGACTGAATCTCCGGACCAAAGTCTGAATTCAGGTGGGCCGTCATCAGCTGGTGGCGGGTTGAATGAAAAGTTGACTGAGGGTCATCAGAGAACGGTTTCAACTTCCAGCACACATTCCAACACAAGCATTTCTCAAGAGCTAGCTCGTGAAGCAAACGAGACACCTGCAATACAAGTGGCAACAGCATATAGCAGTGATGCTTCAGCAGAGGCGGCACCGGAACCACCGCCTGCTTCCGCCACTACTCCAACCGCCCCACGAAGGGACCACGAGTTCTCCCCACGGTTTGAAACCCGACCCAGAAATCAGTTATGGCGCAGGCCATCAGACAGGTTTGGACCGAGAATAATATCTTCTCCCACTACTGAAACCCGACCCGATCTTACTGGTGTTGAAACCCAAGTTAAGAAACTGATTGAGGAATTGAGTAGCACTTCAGTTGATGTGGTGAGAAAAGCCACAGGTGAACTTAGGTTGCTAGCTAGACATAATATGGATAACCGAATTGTTATAGCAAACTGTGGTGGCATCAGTTTATTAATCGGCCTACTCCGGTCAACTGACGAACAGGTCCAAGAAAATGCAGTCACTGCCCTTTTAAATCTATCAATAAACGATAACAACAAATCTGCAATCGCGAATGCTGATGCAATCGAACCTCTGATTCATGTGCTTGAAACCGGGAGCTCTGAGGCTAAAGAAAACTCTGCAGCTACTCTTTTCAGCCTCTCGGTTATTGAAGATAACAAGATAAGAATCGGGAGGTCTGGAGCAATTAGACCATTAGTCGACTTATTAGGAAACGGAACTCCAAGAGGGAAAAAAGATGCAGCAACAGCTTTATTTAACCTTTCAATATTTCACGAGAACAAGGCGCGTATTGTTCAGGCTGGTGCTGTAAGGTACCTTGTGGAGTTGATGGATCCAGCAGCTGGGATGGTTGATAAGGCGGTCGCTGTTTTATCAAATCTTGCAACGATCCCCGAGGGGAGAGCTGCTATTGGTCAAGAGGGCGGGATACCTGTTCTGGTTGAAGTTGTGGAGTTGGGTTCGGCTAGAGGGAAGGAGAATGCTGCAGCCGCCCTATTACAGTTGTGCACCAACAGCAGTCGGTTTTGCAATATGGTTCTCCAGGAGGGTGCTGTCCCACCACTTGTCGCTTTATCACAGTCTGGTACCCCAAGAGCCAAGGAAAAGGTGCATTTTTTATATCTTTTTAATGGTAATATATGATTTTCACATGCGGGTGTCGCGTAAATGAGAGTATAATGTGTTTCTTGATTGTGTTGCAGGCTCAGTCACTGCTTAGCTACTTTCGAAACCAGAGGCATGGCAACGGTGGGAGGGGATAGGGAGCAGCAGGTTAACATTCATGCGTCGTTCATAGATTGATGGCTTTCGGGTTATCGGGTAAGATGTTTATACAGTGTACATCTATTGTCTAATGGTGCAAATAATGCATATGAAGGTCTTGATTGGTGTCGAAAGAATGAAAATTGAAACCAAAAGGAGGACATAGATGGAGTGAATAATCTGTCTCTGAATTCTTGAAATTTGATACCTTTGTGCTTACATTTGCAGCCTAATTTAGTGTGAGTTTGTTTGTTACTTATTTTCCATGCTACTGTTTGTTCATTTTCCTTTTGTTCTACATTTTTCTAATGTATTTGAAATATTAATTTTGGTTGGTAAGTAAGATCAATGGGCAAAAGTGATTGTAACAGGTGAAAGATATTACTGAACTTTCAAATTGGTAGTTATTTCCTTAAATTCAGTTTTTGTTGTACAATTATAAAATAACAGTGATAGACTTGTGTGACATCTTTCCAAGATCGTAGTAATTTAATAAATTGCCGAATTACATACACACCAGCATAGATCTTCACTCACCTTTCACAGCTATCACAGAACTCTAGAACTGTATCTTAGTTCATTTATATCGTTACATTGACAGTTTAGTCAAATATCTTGAAACTAACCTTTCGTATTTTACTCATCATCAAAGCTTCTTTCTTTCACAAAGTTTTTTTTTTTTTGATTTTTTTAATTTTTTTTTTATATGTTATATTTAGACAATGTTGCACCCCTCTACACTTTTACGATCGTCACATTTTTGCCCCACATAAAATCAACACTAAAAAATACATTTAATGCACAAATCATATAACATTTTTATACTATTATAAACACCGATTAACATGTAACAATGCTTCACATTTATACAACAATTTCACACAAACAATCCCGGGGGGGGGGGGGGGGGGGGGGGGGGGGG
>BJCO01000739.1:0-17583 GCA_018326465.1 Flaveria floridana | reverse complement strand
GAATCGTTTTGTATGGGTCGAACCGGCCGGTTGTACCCGAGTCGGTGGTCGGACCGGGGAACCGGACCGGTTCGGACCGGTTTTCTATTTTTTTTTAAATTTTTTTTACTTTTTTGAATAAAAACGGGGTACTGAACTATAAATTAGTGTGTTAGATCAAAAAGTAAAACCGAATTCAAAAAACGGGCTCGCACGGGCCTGGGTTTTTGAAGCTGCATTCGTGTCCGCTGGAAATCCAACTTTTTTCCCCATTTTTGCACCCACCTGCACGCGGGTAGTACTTGTGGTAAAATATGTCATAAAGATACACTACAGTGATAAAACAATTACTTATAAACCAAATCTCACTTTGTCTCCATACCAATGAGGGACAAAGTGTTCATCATAATCTTAAACATACATTTACACACACCCAAATATATATACTTAAGTTTTATATATAACTATAAAATACATATATAAATCATATATAAATTACTTATATTTAATTACATATATAAATATAATTTAAATATAGTTAAATCCGGTTCAACCGGTCCGACCACCAAACCAGTAAGACGTCCGGTTTGATATCCGATCCGGTTGTGAAAACATTGTTTTATACTGTATATAACAAAAGAAGTAAATGCTAGAGAAAAGAACTAGTCTTTCCTACTTTGACCATCAAAGGTTAACATTTGTCTAGCCCATATTTTGTCTTAGTTTTTTTTTCTTTGTTTTATAAAAAACCATTAAAATCACTAAAATTCTTTAAAACTTAAGACTTTATAACCAAGGACAAAAAATACACGGACATAAAAAAGAGGCGAGCGACGTATAATCTTATTTTTTCTTTTTCGTTTCATGAATCGTGACCATCCTCTCTTTCTCATCTTGTATAGATCAATGATAAAAAACAGGTTGTCTGGTGCACGACTATTTAATTATTATCATTTACAGTTACATATATATGTACATAAAGAATGTTAAGATGATAAATTTATATATCATTTTACGTTAAATGTTAATTTTTTGAATTATCGAGATACGAAACAATTTTGTCTAATTTACTTTATTTAAAATTGGTCCTAATTTATATTATATATAACTCTAATATCTAATTGTTGGTTACATTAAAGCTATGATTATGAAGGATATTGTTTACAACAATAGGAAGTTTTGAAAACACGAAACATTTTAACTCTGTAATATTTTCTAATATAGTGATATGCATGAAGTAATTTGTTGTTAATGCTAGAATATACAATAATATCACAAGAAATTGCTAAACCCAAATGGAAACCACAAGTGATGGGGGATATTAATGAGCAATTGCTTCTTATTTTACTTTATTGTTATTTTTTTCCAAATATTTTGTTAGTGGAGGAGCATTTTGTTGTTGGTATAGTTGTATGTGCTTTATCTCAAGGGAACCATAAAGGAATTCTTTTGAATAAAAGATAATGAAGTAATCCCACATAAAAAGTGCATCTATCCATGGGTAAGAATACCCTTTTCCCAAAGGTTTAAAAGCCCATATTCGAATATGTTAAAACTTAAATATTTTTGTAATTTGTTTATTAATACAACTTTTTTTTAAATTTAAATTTACTTAAATATAAACAAAAAAACCAAAAGAGTTGTTATAGACAATCACGTATCAAGAACTCAAATTTGTTGTATTCTTGTTTTATATATTATCAGGTTACAACTATATTATACTATATAATATAATATTATACATCGCGTCCCACAATGCAACCCTGAAATACAAGTGTGACAAGAACAATTACTCGCGAATGATAACGTCCTTTTCATCAACACTATTTAGGTGATTTAGTTAGCTTAACATCAAATGACAATGAGTTTTAGCTAATTAAATAGGTTTAAAGCTATAAAAGGATAGAAATAGCAAAATAGGTGGTCAAATGGTCCAACTCAAATTTTGTATAAAGGCAAATAAATTCTTGTGTTAGAGCATAAGCGATTGCATCCACTATGGTCCAAAGTGAATGGCACCACCACGCATAAGTGCAATACTTGTGACTCCACTATTTACACCAAACAATTATGACATATTGCGGATCTCAAGGCAATGTTTTATTTAAAAAAGGTGATTATATAATTGAAAGAATTTATTACATAGATATAAAATATATATTTATGATTTTAAACGGGTAATGCCATGTCTTATCATACATGAGGAGACAGTGTCGGGGGCATGATAGGCCTAAATGACAACCCCATCACTTATTCTTATGGATGCATTTTGATTTGGTTTTGTTTTTATTTGTTTCATGTCATGACCTATTAAGATAGTTGTCTGATACAAATTGTGATTGAATTGATACCGTTGTTAGAAGGGTATTGTGAGTCACTGAGTCCCATAAGTTCGATACTATGTTTGTAATGTTGCATGTGGTTTTGTAATAAACATAAATTACCAACTAAATAATAATTAAGGGTCACCCGACCCTCATTATTTCCTGTTTTCTTATCTCTGTTTCGAATTTCTTTTATTCTTTAACCCCCATGTGTCATCAAATTTAAATAAGTATATTTTTTTAAAACAAAACAAAAAAATACATGGAAAGTATGGAAAGCACACTTGTTTTTCATGAGGATTATGAGAATCATTCGTTTCAAATGATAATGAACATTTTTAAAGCCTATATATCTACCAAACACTTTCATTTGCACTCTGTCCTTTCTTTCTAATTCCATAAATCTCACACTCACAAATCCCAATTTAAATGGGATGGATCAGATAGTGGCAAATATGCAGCCCCAAATGTCACATCCTTTCATTCTATTTCATTAGAAGACTAGACTATATTACGTCACGTTTTTGTCCATAAAACATATAAGAAATAATATAGATATGAGATAAAGTAGAAACAAATTATTTTTATGTCTGATACGTGTGTTAACCGTGTCATATTTAACCTGTTAAATTCAATAAAACATTTTTTCAACCCTAAATTCCATAAACCCATGACACTCACAATTTCCATTTAAATGGGCTGGCCCAGATAGTGGCCCATATTCAGCCTAAATGGTTCATTATATCATTCTAATCCTAAAGCCTAACAGACTTTTAAATGGACTGGATCATATACCAGATCATTTTCAGCCCAAAAGGTCTCATCCCTTCATTTCATGAATTCATTCTAATTCCGTAAACCCAATACACTCATAATTTTCTTTTAAATGGGTTGGATCAGATGCCGGCCCATATTCAAGCTAAATGGTTTCATTCTTTCATTAAAATTCCAAATACCCAACAAACTCGCTATTTCCATTTTAGTGGGTGTTTGGGAGTGTTTTTTTTACTTACTTTTTAACTTGTTAACTTTTAAAAAGTTAAAAAGTCATTTTATAGTGTTTGGCAATATGATGGTTGTGAGGGAAATAAGTTAACAAGTCACTCATACTAACTTATTAACTTATTGAAAAAGTCAATAAGTCAATAAGTTGTTTTGAGAAGCAATCCCAAACACGCCCTTAGTAAAATGCTTCATTGTCTCATTCAAATCCAATATACTCAATAGCAATGTAAACTAGGTAAGCTGGCTTGTGAAAAGCTCGAACTGAGCTGAGCTTAAACGAGCTTGATCCCAAGAAATCCGTATTATGGCTCGTTTAATAACTCCCAAAATGAGCAGAGCTCGAGCTCAAATTCAAGCACTAACTCTGTTAAGTCAAAACAAGTCAAACCCAAACTTGAGCTTAAGTTCGCAAGTCTCATTTTCATTTAAGTGGGCTGGATCGGTTACCGGCCCACGTTAAGCCCAACATGTTTCAAGGGCCCAAAAGAGTTGACCATATATAAAGAATATCCAGAAGACACATCTTCGTGTTGCTTTTGTTCCTGTGGCTATCGTATTTTCATTTTTGTTCATTTCGATCACGCGAATTGGTAATTACCTACCCCAATGTTAATCTCGTTGTTTGCATCATCGATTAGAGGTTTTGTTTGCTTTCTAATTTGTTGTTTTTGGTACAATTTTTGTGTATCGAATGCGGAAATCTATTGTTTGATGATCTGTAATAACTTGCTGAATTGATCGATTGATGAACATTGTTTCATTTAAAGACGTGTTTTTGATTCGTCTTTATGGAGCTGTTGAGTTAGATTACATGTTAGAAGTTTAGGAATAATCTGTGTCTGATCAATTGTGAAACCTAGGGTTTTGTGTTCGATTTGGTACTTGTTCGTTACTGTTATCTGAGCTTCGATTGGAAGTGCTGATTCTCTGGTTTTCTTATTGGATTTTAGATTTATGATTGAATTTAACACTTAATTCTTGTTGTTGATCTTTTGGCTATTCTCCATATTGTTGAAATCCGGTGTGGTGATTTTAGGAGTAGGTGTAGAGTAGAGTGTGTGCTTGCCGTGAAAAAGGGTTAATTCCTAGTAGTCTGTCATCACATTGGTATATCATGCTAGTTCTTGGAGTTGTAGTGAATGTTACTGTAACATATGTGATTCAGGTTGACTTGATCTTGTAACTTGTAAGAAAGATATGATGTTAAATTCAGTATTTTTCTACTCATGCTTTGAAATTTCAAAAAAAACCATGCTTGTTCGTGTATGTTTTGGTTCATGATAGCTGTTCATAGATTTTTTAAATCTCTACCTTAGTACCGTTTCAAGTCCTGGTTCGATTGTGTTTGGTTGCCTGTTATGTATATGAGTTTATACCAACATTTACACCAAGATTGCCTTCTTAGAATTTCACTTAAAGGTATCTCATTTTCTTCTTATTTTTATAAAAAAGATTCAGTTTCTGAAACCTAGTGTTTTGAGTTATTAATAACATGTAAGCTTTTGTTGCCAATTCACGGTAATATATTAATGTTTAATTTTGGAAAATTTTCTGTTCAGTTCTTAATTATACCTTTTGCAAAGTTGCATATGTTAAATCCTCTCTTTGCTGATACAATACTCTATGAGTTATAGCCTTTTCAGAACCACGGTGTTTGAACATATGTTAGATTTTTAGTGTCTTATTCATGTTGGATTGATGTTTTCTTTGAACTTTTGTGCTGTCTTTGATTATTTGTTGAACGTTTAATGCTACATTGATTTCTAAACTGTACATTTTAAAGATAAGTTGCATTTAGTTTTCTTTTTGTACTCAGGAACACAGAGATGTCGTTCATTATGGAGTTTGCTGAGAATTTAATCCTGAGAATGATGGAAGATCCAGCTGACCGAGATAAGAAATTTAGAGATCATGTTTATCATATGAAGGAACGCTGTGCAAAGACAAAGGAAATGTGGAGCTATCCAATTCGACCTTATGGTTTCTGGACATTTGACCGCCACAATGCTCAAATCTTTTGGGATGCTCAGATTAGCCAGGTTGAAGGCCGTAGGGATCCTTATGATGATCTCCTTCAGGACCATCAAGCTGACTCATCATCTTCCTCTAAATAAGTATGTGAGTTTCTCTTTAAATGCTATGTGATAAATCAGTTAGATGCACGTGTATGTGTTTCTTGCTAGCTTCTTGTTTAGCTCATCAAAAGTGGGATCCTTATGATAATCTCCTTCAAGACCTACTAAACTTATTTCAGTAAGGCCATGACCACCGAATTATCAAAACTATTTTATTGGACACCAAGTATGTATCCAGTTTCATTTAATACCAAATCCGACCAAAAGTATGTTGAACAAAAAACACATCTGTCGATTTTTGACCATCTGGTTTTACTTTACAATATAGAAAAGGTAACTAAATGTCTAGGTAATCAAAGGCTGAAGGCGCAAAGGGTGAGCCTGTCGCCTAGCCGCACGGCGCTTAAAAAACCGCACACACTATAAAAGCAAGGTGCAGATGTATTGTAGGCCATTTTCAGCTGTTTTAGACTTGTTCAAGGCTGGTTTGGTCTGTTTCACGGCTCTTTTGTACGGCTGCACCTAGGTGCCTCAAGCCTCCCCTTGCCTAGGCAAGCGTCTTTGGCGCCTTTGACCGTATAGCTAAATGTGTTTATGTGTTTAAAAGTTTAAGGTTAGATTCTGTATACAATGAAACTAGATAGATATTTTGGTGTTTGTAAACTAGTTTCCGTAGTTGGTGGCCTTGTTATACATAATTCTGAAAAAAAAAATCTAGAAATTAGTTATTGATCATGAATTTCTATCATCATGTAACTCTCTAATTGAATTTCCCTTGACATCTTTTACATGTAGATTGCGGTTGGAGCATGAGGTAACTATGAAGCGTCAAATCTTGATGCGATGGTGGTTTCTTATGGTATTTTTAAGCAAACTTTTTTCTTGATTCCTTAAGTATTTGTGGTTTTTCAGTCGTATCAAGATAGATTATGCTGATCTCAACCGAACTTGGTAAATTTGTAAATGTGGACGTCATTGTGTGTTGTGTTAAATAAAAAACTCTATGTCAAGTGTTCATGATAAAACAGTTGCTTCACGCAAAAGGTCTTGTTAACTTAACAAGGTGGTGCTGTTGTGATACACAATCACTTAACAAACAAATGGAAAATAATAGTTAAGAAACCCTACAAGTAGAAGCTCGTTCATCAACTACAATACAACTGGGAATGACTCTTCACGATGGATGTGCTCTACAACACAAACATAAAAAGGGAAAAAAAATTTGAACAAATTGCTGAATCTATAGCTTAAGGTGAAATGAATACTAAACTACAACTGTTCAACATTTAGACCCTAGAACAATCATATCAGCTTAAACTGACAAGCAAGAACTAAACTTAGACTTTCAAACCCTAATTGCATCAAAACTAGCATCGGCAAAAAAAAGAAAGAAAGAAACGAAACGAAACATCGAAATCGAATAAAAGATAAATCTATAATAATCCAGTTGATTTTGTTTGAATTATCATCAAGTCGATCAAGTTCATCCGGTTGTTATCAAAACAACTGTCGAGTTTTGGAAAAAAAAAGCTAGACTTTTAACCAACTCATATTAAAAACCAACCAATTGTAGAATGTTAATTAAGGTCTGTCTATTAGAATGCTAAATCTTTAGCATACACAAAAACCTTGAAAATTATTGTGCGTGCATGAAAACAATCAATCAAGTCAATACATGTACAAAAGATGGTAATACTTTGGCTTGATGACTAAGCTTCAATCTACTTTTGTTGCAAACAATTGAGATTTAACCTATTTTTCTTAAAGACTATTAAGATTTAGCTATTTTATTGTATATAATCAGGTTTACATTTTTTTCTATGCAAAGGGTGAATCACCATCTTAATAAAAACATGGCTGAAAATGTTCATTTAAGAGGCTTCCCCTATAATATATGCTTTAGTTTCAAATCCATTCAACACACTCAGTGTAGAGAATTCGAATTTAATAACCGGGATAATTCGAGAGTTGCGTAGGACATTTTAAATCGAAATTTCTCCGTGGTTCACTCGAATAAAACAATCGGCTACAACCGAGACGATATCAAGAACGAGTATAATTTGAGTTTGTGTTTTTCAAACCAAAAGAACAGTAGGATGACCAAAGAAGAGTCAAATCTTTTTGCAAGGAATGGGACAGAAAAAATCTCATTTGAATTTAAATTGTCATAAAATGCATCATTTTTACCCACATTTCACATGTGAAATTTCAGGCGGGATAAAATTTTATTGCAATTTAATCAAACCAGTTTCAACTCAACTCTAGCTAGAGCTTTGCCCCTTGAACCCAGCTGGTCGCTAGAGGCTATCGTCTCTTAGACCCCGCTACCAAGACCCTTGTAGAGAGCGTTGCCCCCTTGAAACCCCATTAAGGGCCTTCACCCCTAAGAACCTTTGAGGTTCTAGTATCATGATAATCACAATAAACTCAGACACAAGTACTACAAACTGTATCTTCTGATGTGTTTAATGCATATTATAATCACATAGTCAACTAGTCAATTCAGTTACACTAAAAAATCTCACACTCATCTATCTAGTAATCCTACTTGTTAACTTTCAACGAACAAGTTGTCTTAAATCGACAATTAGAGTGGTATATTGTTTTGCTTCTTCAATCATGAAAACATTAGAATCTCGAAAAGCTGAGTCATGCTAACGCTATGATATGTTGAGCAGCCATATAAGCTTTTTTCACCTTCTTATATGCTTGTATGATACCACTTAAACATTCGTGTACAGCTTTCTCACCTTTCTTACATGCTCGTATAAGACCACTTATCCTTTAATCTAAATATATCCAGAACATGATATTATGATATTATCTGACAATAGCTTATATCAATTAGATTTGATAGATGATCATAAAGTATTTTTTTATTTTTTTTTAATTTTGAACGACATATAAAGAAACAGGTTAAGAAGTTTTAAGATCAAAATCAACCGCAAAAACATTGAACAAAAATCATATAGATGATAAACACATATTGCATCATTCAAGATTTGGTCAATAGATCAACTTCAACAACAAACAACAATGAAAATTCATAGTATTTGTGGGCAGAGAGCTTTGAACTGCAACTGATGCAGTTTATAAAATATCGGTTTCTACGAATCTCAACTTGATTACATGAGTGTTCTTGTGAAACCCGCTATTTCCTGTCATATTATAATTACGGGTGGCAATTCTTGACACGACATGAAAAATCAGGTTTTACGTACAAATCTAGACCGTTTAGTAAAAAGGGTCGTGTTTAGCTTGACGTTTTAACCGGTTTAACCAAGCAGGTTGTACTTGCGTTGATCCGTCAACCCGTATGATTAAACTAGTCGACTTGCCAACCACTCATTTATTGCAAGCCTACAACTCGGTTAAAACTCATTTACAATCTGCCAACCCGTTTGACTCCTTTAAAAAAATGGTCAAATCGGTCATCTTCAGATTAAATGATTTTAAATGTGTCTGGGTTAAGGTTGATGCCTTTAACACAAATAAATACACGGGGCGTGTTTCGGTTCAGCAATTCGACCGCCAACCTGACCCGATTGCCACCTGTAATTTTAATATGATCTTGAGGAATCAATGTATATATGTGGCCTACCCTATGTGTGGAAACCATTGTGAATTGTGGATATAATATCTTGATTTACATGGTTACTGTTAATGAAGAAGACGAAAAGATGGCATGTCTTCGATCTTGGAAACTTCGTCCAGAAGAAGCTCTTCCTCCAGCTGGGCTCGGGTTGATTTTAATATTTCCTGTGAAAATTATATCCAAATAGTTAGCAATCTAAAGGTAGTAGTTTTGACCCGTTAATATTTTAGTTATGAATGGGTCTATTAAGATCTCTTAACGGGTAGAACTAAGAAAAGAAGAGGCCAGAAAGAAAGAACCACAAACGGGTCGCTATGTTTGAAAATTAGGGGTTTAATCAAAGCAAAGATAGCATTAAGATATATGGATGTTTTCTTTTTCGACAATTAGCATTGAAAAAAATTATATCTAAAATGCAAGGCGTTTGGGCCTGAGCCGACATGCACAAATTACCTGTTATGACCCGTTCCGCCTTTATTGAAAACTGACAAATATGTAATTCTAGTTCTAGTTCTGGAATTAAATATACAATGAAGTATTGCAGTTTTCATGGGTCATCCAAAACACTGAAACAAGAATTAGCCCAACTTATATAGAACATGGGGAGTACTACCGGGTTGTTTGGGATTGTTTACTAAAACTGTTCATCTGCTTATCGTGTGTTGATACATCAATAACTTGATTTGAGAGTGTTGGATTGCTTGTTCAAACGGTTTATTTGATTATCAGTGAGTAGATGAGCTTTTCTGATAAGCAGTTTCTGTTTTCCTGTATACTAAGGGTTCCACCTCTATTGTAATTACAACTTCCCGATATTAATTTTAATCCAGTTTATTTTACAATTCCAAACTGCTTATTTCCAAAAATATATAATAGATAAGTAGTTCTAAGACCAATCCCAAACACCCCTAGTTTACTCCATCCAGTTCATGATATATTCACACAAGTTAAGTTGACTTCAACGTCGTCACTTTCAGCTACAAAAATTTAATGAATCAGTTCCTTTTTCTTTTTCTAAATGTGATGCCTATATAATAATCTACAAGTAAAATTAACAGAATACTGGAAAACCGATGACTTCGGTTAAGTAAAATTAACAGAATACTGGAAAACCGATGACTTCAGTTTTATAAGAGCATTCCAAACCCACCCCCATCCCCAACCACATCTCTATATTTTCACAAAATAACATGAAAACTTACTCCATCCCATCCCTCGTTCCCGCACCCCATCCCTATATTCCCTATATTTTTAGGGGGCAAACTCATCTCTCAAATTTGGGGTTACTATTGAATCCCCATATCCATTATTTAATATATTTTGTCAGTAGATTTGAGTGGAAGAAAGAGAAAACATAATTAAAAAAGGAATAACAAAGTATTGTTCAATTGTATAGAAACAGATTTGGGGAATGAGATATGGGAGGTTTATAGAAAATGAGAAATAAATTTGAAAATGATGTTTTTAGTAAAATTATAGGGTTGGAGGATGGACTGGTGAGCGCTCTAAGGGGACTTATATTTTTAAAACTTGAAAGTAAAATCATTAACTTGACCTCAAAAATAAAAAATGTAAGCAATCTCAAATCAAAGAAAATATACATGTGGTAAATCAGGGCAAATTATTGGTGTTGACTTACATTGAACTCCATGTACCTTGCATTTTTATCGACCCATTTTTTGTCCATAACCACAAATGCAACACAATAAAGTAGATCAAACGCCCACTCGTTCTCTGAAAATAAATTAGATTTAGCGATTAGATCAAATTCCTTTTTCCCGTTTCCTTCACTAACCATTCTAATTTTGTTTGTCCCAAAGATCATGATGTGAGAATAAATTTCCAACATAACATATTTAAAAAATTAGCGTCTTGGGTTATGTTTTATCTCAAACGGGTCAAATCAACATATTAGCTAAAAGGGGAGCATGTTAAATGTGGGAACAAGGCAATGGGATTGAAAAGCGCCTAAAGTCTGTTTTCTAGATGCATACACGCTTCTAAATTATTTTAGTCTAGAAGATAAATTTTTATTGTAATAATATTGTTTTTATAATCATATTTAAGACATTCACGATTTAAAATAAAACTGGACAAGAACGGTTAGCAAGTCAGCCCAGCCGATTTGGAGCCAGATTTAGAAATAACCCGCTTCAACCTGAACCCCAACTCCCTACCTAACCCACCCATCTTGAAACCTCTTCATATAACAAAATGTAGGGTAGCTCTTTTATAGAGCATGGGAAATATTGTGGCGAAAATTTTCAACTGAAATAAGTTTACCTGACAACATATGTACAAATACAGCACTCACGAGTGTCCTAGGTTTATCTGAAATATTAACACTGTTTAGTGAGCCAATAATCGTTAAAAATACTGAGAGCTGGGTACCTGTGTGAAATGTGATGCAAATCATCTCAAAATGAGAAAAAGGAAAAACACACCCAGTTTATGCATTACAACACGAAATTGGTGTCAACTTTGGGATGAGACATCTCCACCCAAGACACCAAAAGCGTGAAAATTTTTGGTGTGACACTATTCATCACACCAAACTGTCATGATTCACATTTTTATAAAATACTCAACATAAAAAGTAGAAGCTGAGTGATAAAAAGCAATTGTAACATTTGAAATGGCACAAATGAGTACCATTTTAAATATGATATTTAAGTTATTTTATTATTTGTTTCCAGTTATAATCAATGTTCATATAATAGTCTCTCTACTCTAATAAACAAGAAAATAATAACATCAGAACTTTCTCAAACTGTTAAGGTGTCGCACTGTCGTCGCCCATATCATAAGATGATACCATTAATATGCAATTTAATTATTACTTACTTAAATTATTAAACTTTCTCTCCCATTTTCCTTCCTTATATAACCAATTTCATTCTCTAGAACACTTTTACTGTGAAGCAATTACATAAAAACCTATCATTTACACCCTTTTATATTCTCATGTTACATGTTCATTCTTTTATCAACTTTAATAAACATTGTAATTTATATCATCATGCCTATACTTATTTCATACCTTTTGGGTTTATAACAATTAGCTTAATGTATTTTTATTCAGGTTTTTATTATATCAACGGGCATACACATGGGGCTATGCGCTAGTTAAGAAAAAGTAAAAATAAAATAAATTCATTTTTTTGTTTAATAACGAAAATAACTTAAACAGGAGAAATTAATGTTTAACCCATATATCTAGTCTAAAAAATTGATGTAAAATTTTGAGGTAGAAATTTGATGTCCTAGATTAGTGCATATTTTAATAATATGCTCTGTTTACACCAATATCTTGAAAATGTCTAATGCATACAGCAGAGATGTTCTAATATGCGTGAGGAAATTAAATGTTGCAAAAATCGAAGAAAGACAGAAAGTGTGTAGTTTCACTTACTAGAATTTAGATCAAGCATTTTCATGAGCATAAATGTAATATTTAAACCAGCTACAGCAAATGGATATTCCCATGCAGCTCCTTTAGCCCCTTGTTTTTTTATTAAACGCTGGAAAGATATCTGCGGTTCAACATATAAAATTATTAATTTAGACATGTCAATTTTGATTCATTCACTTATGAATGGGTGAATTTATGTCATGCTTAATTTATAACAGGTCAAATGGGTCAAGTGGGCAAAACGAGTCGAAAATCGATATGCAGAAAACCTTCTCAATGAATAAAACAGAAGGCAATTGTCGAAAAATGCATTAGGATTTTTGCTGAATTGCACATGAGTCCTCAGGCTTTATTTTGGAATGTTAAATCCTTGTATATGTAGAACTTAAGAAGGAGGTCCTTTTCTATTGTTAGTCTTGATTGTATGAAAAAGCACATTTCATTATCTTTCTAAAAGTTGAAGAAATTGATCTCCAAAACAAGGATTATTGTTAAAAATAGAATGTGGGGACTTTATTGATAATTTTAAAAGTTAAGGGATTAAATCATGTAAAACTGAAGTCCAGACACTTATATACAGATTCAGCTAAAATCCATAAAGTTTCTTTGACAATTGCAGTAAATCATTTTGTTCAAATTGTTTAACTACTAGCGAACAATATGGGTTCTGTAATCATATATTCATATTTAATACGCAAGTATTTATAAAAAGATTGGCCAAAATATGTTTATCCAGTACCAAAGAGGTACCCATTTCCCGAACATGTTTTGACCCATTTTCCAACCGACCACTTTGCCACTCTAATTAATTACTTGTCATGGCATAAGCTACTTGCTGATGTGCATCTGCTAACAATGAGAAGAAACTTTGATTTAAGTACACTATGGATCTAAAACTTACAGAAAATGTCTTGGCAAAGAATAGCAAATTTTCCAAGGAGATGAATCCAGCTCCCCTGATTATCAGCAAAATTATCATATTATGGAGGGAATTCCACAACTTACATGATTTAACTCAAATTACTGAGGATATTCCACAACTTCACAGGTAAATAAATAAAATAGAATAACCTAAAATCTGTTGATGGATCTTTTCCCTGCCAACCCATTTTTTTCCATTGATCTGATATCAAACCGTCTAGCTCTTGATCCGGGAATGTGGATGACCATAAAACCCTCAAAGCCTCCTGTCCTCTTACATAAATGTAACTATAACTCAAAACTTATCATTAAAAATTTCAGTTGCAAAACTTCAGAAATGCCACCATGTTTACAGCTTGAAATCTTTTGTCAACTTTAAGAAGGCAAAAGTACTCATAGGAAGTCCAGAAGTGGCAAAATGGGTGGATCAAGCGGTTTGGGAAATTGTTACACAGGATTCAAGTCAAGACGGTTCATTTTTTATGTGGAGGTCAAACAAGTCGGGCCACTTGGCAACCAATACTTTCTTATCCATTTTTTAATAAATTTAACAAATAATTAATGTACAAGATATGATTAGAAGAACTATAATATTAACATAATAGTATAAATTCTTTTTAGATAAAAAAATCTAGAACGACATAAGCATCTCACATCTGCTACACATTTCATTTTTGCTAAATTTTTCATATTTTACAAGTTTGGTCTGTTATCAATTAATACAACCCGAATGGATCCATTTCCATAAAAATGGGTTAAACTTGCCACCTCTGAATAAACATTACTACCAAAACGGTGAATCAAACTGAGTGTATTTTGCATTTAAATTACCTGATGTTCATGCAAAGTAGGATCAAAATAAACTTTCGTCCGGTTTTTCAGCCTTCTTAGTCTCTCCTCCTGTAAAAAAAAAGCATGCATTGATCATGTGCTTAAAAAAGCTACTATTGTTGTCTTGCATATCATGCTTACACACATCGTTAATCTAAAATGTCCAAAATGCAAATTATTAAAGATTGTCAAATACACAATGAAAAAAACAAGACCATTCACCATCCTAAACTGTAAGAGTTTTTGAGCTCAGCATCATGGGGATGCAAACAGGGGAATCATGTATCCATTTTATCATTTCTCGTTACTATTCGACTTTCATTTTATACTTTGGGTTTTTCACTCTATTAATCACTAAATTTAATATTATAGATAATAATAAATAATTTAAGTACTGTTGTAACTTGTAAGTAACTAAATTAACAGATAATAAAATTAAAAGGCATTCATCATTTCACCATGAATGTGTTTCAAACTGAACCCATTTTGACATGTTACCCACCCTGCCCATGTTGTCACCTCTATTATTTGGTGTGTCATAATCAGTAGGTCTCTGGCTAGGCAGTATCAAGAGGTTGTGGGTTCACGTACCGGCTAGGACTAGTGAGTGTACAAGAGCGTATTTGTTGTTTAAAAATATATAATAAGAATAATGAATATAATAATAATATTTGAACTTGTCTGAAGAGCACTTACATTCACGCATATCCTTGCATAATTTCCCTTCTTTTTGAAACACACACAAGGTATGCTCTTCCTCATCCACGTAGGACCACCAGAAGTGGCAGGATCTGCATTAAATCAGTTAGAATTCAGTCCATACTTACAGAAATAAAAATTACAAGAATAAAATCAGTATAGACAGATTAAAGCATTTGACAAAGGGGTGAACTCATTTAAAAATTCATGCCCATCTTGTGCTTACATTTATCCTATAAAACCACGGTGTTTGGAAAATATGAACATTATTACCCAAGATTTGCCAAGTAGCATAGTTTGTTCAAAACTAAATCAGGTATAATGCTACAAGTTTTCATATTTTGCATGTTCAGTGATTTTTCCAACCACAATGGTTGCTTGAATACAAGGCATCAAGTTTTCTTTATTTCTCCATGGTAATCACTTGGTATCAGATCACCAAAAATTTTCTTGGCACTTGTAAGTATATTTCACTTATACATATACCACAAATATCCCAATCTCTACAGATGCTCAAGTAGCTATGTAAATTCTACAGTGCCATCATCCCTAACCTTTAGTGTCCACCCTAGAATAAGATTGCTTCATAAGTCACTACAGAAAACATCATTTCATTTTGGATAAAACTATGAAAGTAGTGTATTACTTGCTCAAATGAACAAAATGCAGACCAAAATTCTTTCCTAGGAGATAGAAGTAGCACGAGTCATAAAGTTACTTGATGTCAACCTAAAGACAATGTGGGTGCCTGATCATGGATATGGGTGCTGGTAATTTGTACACAAGAACAAAGGAGATACTCAGAACTGCATGAATTATCAATAGATCAAGTGAGCCATATAATGTACTTCAAAAATAAAACAGAGGTCCTATAGAACAAGATAAGACCTGATATGCTTTATGGGTGTATACTGATAAAATGTGCACAAAATGTTTATGAAATATTTATGCATTAATATGCATTATTCACCATACATATGGACAGAATTGCAAATGATAATATACAAGAAGGTTAAAGTTGCAGCGGTTGAGGAGAAACTGACATAACTGTGTTTGAGGTTTGTCAACTTCAATGTCAACCTTCAAAGGCACCTATTAGAAGCGGATGCAATTAGGGGACCCGTGATTTTCAACTAAGTATAGAATTAACATAACATATTTTTATTCTTTATTACTGTTACTACCACATAACACTACAAACAATATATTCACAGCATGCACCCCCAATGAAGTCAGCCCATGGAGCTAGGAGCCTGAAGGTCAACCATAGTCAACACTGAGGATAACTTCAAACAGAGAATTGTTGATGAGCAGTGTGTATCAATTGGCAAAACAGATATTTATGTAGGCTGTTGGATTGTTTCTGTTGATATTATTCCATCTTCTACAAAGTTCAAAAACTTTTAGTCATTTTCAAACCATACTGTTTTGAAGTTAATGCAGATACCATCAGTGCACAATAAAGTGCCATAATAACTACCATTCCACACAACTTGTAAGAAAAAAAAAACAATTAATAACTGGTAATGAGCATAATCATAAACAACTTTATCAAACATCATCTCGACAACAAATTGCAAGCTAAACAGCTAATACACCATAAAATTACAGCTTCACGATTCACGAACGCCATTAACAATGAAACCTAATCGAATTCCTCTCAAAATCCACTAGCGGATCACAAACAAACACCAAAATTTCACATATACACAAGTAATCATGATTTACGTCCTCAATTACACCAAAAAACATCAAATTACAACAAAATTTGCATCGTTTTGTATCGAATTCGAAGAGTACCTGAACACGAAGAGGAAACAGAAGCGTGGTGGAATCTGGAAGACGAAGGAGTTGTACGGATAGCAATGCAGGTTGTTCCTCCTTCAGATCTCCGATTCATCTCCTTCTGCTTACAATTGAAATGATTATTGCAGCTTCTGTTTGTTGTTCGATCAAATTTCATTCATGAATGAAGGGTGAATATGAAGGGGTTTGTTCAATTGTTTTTCTTCTTGTTGGTGGTTGTTCGCAATTTCAGCGTTGGTTGTTAATGTTATGCTTGTGATAATATTATTTGAGTTATTGTTATAGTGAGATGGTTTTGTGTGTGTTTATGCAAGTCAAATATTTGAGGATATGAATCTAGAAAAATATTTTGTATGATTATTATTATTATTCGGTCTATTTATGGATATGATATTGTTTGTAGATATGTTATTATTAATGCGTTTATTTAGTAGCTTAAACCGTAACTATGTTAGTTAAGTCTTTTCTTTTAGTAACTATAACAAAATTACTGTATTTAGGTTTGAAACGAGTAATAACAAACAAATATATCTACTTAAATATAACTTAATGATGAGTTACGCCCATAATTTGAGACGCTTGGTAAAAAACAGAATAATATATTATCGGTAAAAGTTAGAATATTATATATCAATTTATATATACGTAGGTTAATGAAACTTTTATATTTATATCTTTTACAGTTGTTTAAGCTTGACGACTTAAAGGCTTAGGTGGCGTTTGTTTTTTTGAAAAAAAGCTTCTAAAGCTCTTTTGTCTGCGCCAAAAAGAGGCGGGCAGATGTTTGAGATCTGCAGAGTGTTTGTTTTTTTTGAATACGTTTCATTAAAAAACGTCTGCAGGAGATCTGCATGGAGAAGATGTGGACCTATATCTTCTGAGATCTTCTAACCTCTTCTCACATCTCCCCACCCTCCCCACCTCCCTCATCGGCCA